>CAMOHE010043174.1:3975-57583 GCA_946598075.1 Artocarpus hirsutus
AGTTTGGGTTAAAAATCAAGCTTGTATTGACTCCAAAACGACTTCAAATGTGGCTGGAAATTATAGTTGTCGTGGTTGCAAAGAGAGCTTTATGCCTTGTGTTTTTAGTTCAACATTGAAGTGAGAAAGGAGAGAATGAGAAACTAGAGAAAAGAGTGGTGATGGTTGAATAAATAGGCATCAAATTAATTGAGGAATGGGAGAGAATTAAATGAGCATTGAAAGAAAATATTATTATGTCTCCCATGGAGACTTTTAGCAAATAATATCAACATAATTGAGGGGACAAATGGGGTAAGTTGTAGAAGAAGATGAATGAAGTATTAAAAAGGTGGTTGAGAAAACATATCGATGTCTCCTGATAGTTGAGGTGAATTAATTCTATGTCTCCAAATGATAAGGATGCTATTTAATTGAGCATTAATGTAGTGGGACAAGGTTGGTAGAAGTAAGTGATATGTAGATTTAAAATATTTACTACAGAGACTTAGTAAGAATAGTAAAGTGACATATTTATTCATATGATTTTATCAAAAATTATACCCGTTAAAATAACGGGTGTTTCAGGCATTCATTTCTTTTTTTAAGACTTCAAATGACAATGATAATGCATCAATATAATATGTTAAAATAAAAAATATACGTGTATATGTTTTTCCTAATTTAACTAATTCAAAAAATAAGAAAATTTGTTATAAAAATTTAAATACATGATAATATCTTGTTAAAGGGTATTTTAGGGTTTTGAATATATAAAATTTTTAAAAAGGGACATATAAGTGAAATTTGCATAACGAAAACATATTATAATTCACTTCTTAAAAAATAGATTATGTAATTTTTACTTTATTTTATTTTTTTTATAAATGTTACAAATGCTTGTTTATGACATAACTTAAAATATAATATAAATAATAGTGTAATATAAATGGAGGCTCTTATAATGGTAGTGGACCTTAGAAAATAAATAGGTTGAGTTTTCATAAATGCCATATTTTTAAGATTTATTTTTTATAAATGTTACACATGTTTATTTGTGGAATAACTTAACATGTAATATAAACTAGAATGTGACATTAACTTTTCTAAGTATAACACAAATAAACACAACTTTTCAAAATATAACAAAAATATGTAATTTTCTCAATAAACAAGGCTCTCGTTGACATTCGGTTTGCTGAAATGAAGTAAGAAAATAGTAAAATGAGAATAGAAATAGGTTATTAAATCTATCGGTTGAACATTGAAATTGAAATTACAATTATTATTTACTATAATAGGATGACGCAAATATTGTTCTGAGAAAACAACCCCTTGTTTTAGTCATTAATGATGTTCTAAACACCAAAATAAAATGTATTATAAAATGAGTCTTTTTTGCTTTCAATGTTTAAAAATATTCTATGATTTGATTATTGAAAAAGAGTGGACAGAAATCTCAATCAATCAAAACAAGCTACAACAAATAAAGGGACAAATAATAATTAAACAAAAACACATAAATAATCAAACAAAAGAAAAGGGAAGGTGCACGTGGGTGGATGACAAGTATAGACATGTGGTAGCACTCTTGTTCTATCTCAGTGGTAGACGGCAAAAGTTTGAGTTTTTTATTTCGACGAGCGAGTCGTTGTAGGGTTATATACATATTTTTATATTAGAATACTGTAAAGTAAATATTGTGAAATATTAAGAGGGGTTATTGAAATAATTTTAACACAAGTTTTAGGATTGAATGAATGATCATTCCATTAGCCTATTTTAGGAACTGTCATTCAACCATTTTAGGGTAGTTGAGAAGTATAGTTAAAATTAAAAATTTTAAACTAAAAACTATAATATGTGAAAGCTTTACACTGTAATTTATTTTTTTTAATCATTGTAGCATGTAAGAACTTTACATTGTAGCAACCAAAAATTTTAGTTAGAATTAATTTTGCCACTCTTTTCATGCGAATAACAATTTTACAGCAATAGTAATTCTTAAGTTTTTGGGCTCAACCAAATATAGAAAATGAGTTGATTTTAAGAATTGTCGAATTGTAATTCCCTGAAACCAAATGTATACCAAAGTAAAGGGTTATGAAATCTACAACTGTCTAACTCTTTTAGTTATCTAAATAGATAATACATCTTTGTCCCTTGAAACAACCTTGAGGCCCTACTAAGATCCTTGAAAACCGCACAATCCCGTATTGGTCATTTAGTTGGTTGTCTCAGAAAAATCACTACTTGGATACTGACATCCTTTCCCATGTTTGGGAGGAGGAATAGAAAGGCATCCAAAGTTTTTTGCATAGAGTTGCTAAAATCATCCAAGTAACTCAGGACAGAGGTAAGTTGCCTATGATGGGCTTTGTTGGTGACTTTGGAAATAACAGCCTTTACCTTTCCCGCCTTTCACAAATTAGAATGCAGATTACCATCTTAAATTAGATAGCAACTTAATCGTTGAAAATTTGCAATCTTTCCTTATAAGCAAAGGCTTCCCATCTACCTTAAACCCTCTATGTAGAAGAAAATAAAAAGAAAAATGGAAATAAAGTTACCCTATTAAAATTTTGTCCTCAAAATTTTACAGATTTGTCCTAACCTATGTCATTTGTGTCAATATAATCCTAAAACTTTAAAACATACCTATTTTGTCCCGTGAACTATAACATTTCTCCAAATTGACCCTATAAACTTTAACATGTATTGTTTGTTTGTAAGAATCGTTGAGTTTTTGTTTGATATAAAATTGTATATAATATTTAAGAGTTAACATGAATGTCATTTGCTTTAAATAAAACAGTTAGGCATCAAACTCTTATATATTATGTATATAAAGTAACTGCTTAGAAGAAGAAAAGATGACAAGCCCGGACACAATTGGGTTTGTTAAAAGTACAAGGAAACTTGTAAATTTTTTCTTTTAATATACATAACCCATCAAAAAAACAACTTATTTCAAAGTTCAGGTGGTAAATATAAAAAAATATTATAGTTCAAAAGACATAATAGGTACATCTCAAAGTTCGGAGTGCATGCTAACACAAGGATACGTGATACATTTTACAGAGAATTCATAAAACTTATCCAAAGTTTAAACACACAAATTTAGTCAGGAGTTCATAGTCAAACGCCATTGATTAGAGTTCTCATGCATGAGTTTGAGGTCCTGTATTAGGTTTTCTGAAATTCCACTATAATGCCCTTTAAAAATAATAATCCACTGCAATGCCCAAAAGTAGAACTAGAACTGTTACATGCCAAAGCAAATTCGTAGGAAACAAATCATTATACCAAAACTGTCCCCGCATACCAAAAATCAAAGGGGGGTGACAATCCTGTGTTAGATACGCAATCTGATAGCTTAACACAAATTAACAGCTATTAAAAATAATCATAAACGACAAAGACGACGAGGACAATGACGACTGATCTCGACAATGAACAATTAAATATGAGTTCCTAATATTAAGATAATAGGAAACAGGAAAAGAAGCCACACGGTTTAAGATCCATGTGAAAATCACATGGTCGCTATCTGATAATGGAGATAGACTGGATCCTTCGGAGAATGACGGAAAGTGACAGTCAGACAAACAGCCTAAGTTATCCAATAATAATAATAATAACAATAGTAATCAACTATAGTACTTATAATAATATTTCCAGGCAACGTGTTATTTTGATTAGAATTTGTACAAAAGGTGTACTCTTCCAACTTGCGGATCATAGTGGTTGTTTTTTAGCTGAGGAGAAGGATTCCCCAGCACCAAAATCAACTCCATTGGTCACAACTTTTGACAGATTAGGGAAGGCATGTCTCGACCAAACCATACCTGCCAATTATAGTGGTAGGACAACTTCTTCACTCTTCTCCAAGTTTTTTCCACAGTAAAAGGAGGTAAAAGATGAGGTTTTCTAGTTTCATCTTCTCATTCTTATTTCTCTTTTATGTCAAAAGAGGAATGAAACTACACAAGTGTGGTTAAATCAGAATTCTCAACTCAGCTACGTGCACAAAAGTGGAGAGATAGACGGTGGATGAATGCAGACACGTAATGCACAGGTGCACTTGTTTCTTTTACGAACCTGCATCGATCAAGTATATGGTGGCTTATAAACCTATGGGCTCCTTTCCCTTACAAGCCTCTTTTTAGGGGTGAGTTCTACTCATAGGTTTGTAGGCACTTGGTATGGGCCCAGTACGAGATAGCTTCCTATCAATTGGTATTAGAGTCAAACCCATGACCCAGAGTGGGCCGCCGTGGACCCATGACCCAGAGTGGGCTGCCGTGGACGTCGGTGTCGGAAGCGTGGTCTTCCTATCAGTTTCTCTACCTAAGACTGACACATTCGCCGACCATGCAGGGCTGACACATTCGCCACCCATGCAGGGCTTTTCGGTTATTTCTCAGAAGGCAGAAAGCATCAAAGCCCACTGGTGGAAAAAAGGGTTTCTTGGAAATAGAAAAGATGCCTGTAAGTGGGTTTTTGTCTCAGAGCTCACAGCATCTTCCTCTAACCCAGCTCATCTAAACTTAACAAAGTTGCTTGTGGGGTATTTGCTCATGTCACCTGGCTAGCAATCTTGTTTTCATGTCTCCTCCATTAAAAAAGATGCTTGATATGGGCAATCAACGCAGTTGGCGATGCAGCATTATAACTAGTAAATCGCACAACCATGGACGCATGAGGGTTCACAAACAAGAGAACAAAAAAAAACCGTAAAAGTGCAACTCCACTTGCTTCTGGTCCTGTCTCCTGCATGTGAAAAAGATAAAGACTCAATTATAAGTCCCAAGTCACGGTTTTAACAGATTCTACATGCAATAGTAACAAGTAAACAGCAGTTTTATTCAAAACATACAGCCTGAAAATTGATTAAAATTCTACATAAAAAGTTACCTGAATGCATATTTAAGAGGTTTTGTAATAGTATTTAATGGCAAATCAGCCAAAAACATCATGTCATTTTCAGACATGAAGTAATTCCAACCTCCCAACTTACCAAGGCACTGCTGATAAACAGATGGCATTCACTACAGCGAAATAGCAGGCGAATCTTAAAACACTGGTCCAATAAAAAAAGACACAGTAAATGGAAACCAGGTTTGCACAAAGACGGCAGAGTTTATCACAAAGCACTTTGTGGGACAGGTTATCCTTGTAACACTGGTGCAAAGATATTTTAGCTATAATAAGATAATCGCAGTGGGGCTGGTGAACCCAATAAAGATGGTTTTTGTTAAGGCTATTACCCTACCCAGGGCATGCCCTACAAAAAAACTATCTGAAAATACATCCACGCTAACAAGGATCTTAGGCTGATATCTTGAGGACCAACAACAATTAATAACTACACATTAAAAATCCGGTCCATCATTGTGGGAGTCTTTGCCAAGAATAACAACTACACATATTGAAAAGAGTGATATGTTATTGCAATTATAATAATTTGAGATAAAAGTAAACATGAGGAAGATTAAACTACGCCTGTAGATGTCCTTTGATACTCCTAATATCGTCCCTCAGAAATTCAGGGGTGTGTGTGCATTTCGAAGAACTGGTTTTATCAGCTGTGTGGCAGATTGTATCTACACGTTCTATATCTATCGTTAGACAAAGATTATGTATGCATTACCGTACGTATCTGTTAACATACCTGTGCCACCTACTCCACGCATGCACGTATATGCATGATATACGTAAGAACAACTTGTGGGTCTTTAAACCACTCGCAAATTTGTTCACATGATTTGATACTGAAAAGAACAGCCAACTGCAATCTTGTATCTTTCTAAATGTCTTCTCTCTTCTTGCAACATCTGAGACCCTTTCAGCAACCAGTGACTTCCAACTCACTAATAGTCACAATGAAAAAATCCTCATTCTTCTACCAATTCTATCCTCTCCCCTTTAAACTGGTATTCATCCCATATGCATAAACCTGTTTCTATTTTGTGTCTCCTTTGTCAACTTACGAAATTCAATAATCAACCCTCCAAGGAGATCAGAATGAAGGTGAGTCTAAACCTTTGCTAAAATTGGTATACAGAAAATGTTTGTTTCTAATCCTGTAACTTCATCTTTGCATTCTGTTGTTGCAGATATTAGAATGGATGCATCATAAATTTCGGCATAATAGCATCAAGCCTTTCAAGGACCTGAATACCGGTATTTTTGATGTTTATTTATTTTTCCACTTCCCAAATAATGCTGAAGGATTACTGCATGCATTAGTTAACTCAAATGCAACCAATTCTAGTCCAACTTAATTTATAATTCTTCAACTAAGCCTTAAGGTCTCTTCTACACACTAATTCAAGAAAAAAAATCACGTATATAATTTATGAGACAAGTTCCACACCACAAGCAAAAAGTAAAGGATCATCTGAAACCAATTGAGATAAGGTGGCCTCAGTCAATCAGGCCTACACGAGTTTCTATAAAAAAATATCTAACCTTCATAGCCATCACAACTGTACAGACAAAGTAGAGCTACTAATTAGCCTCCTAGGCAAAACGTGTCGGGGCCACTATGTATCACAAATCATCCAGTCCCCTACATGTTGCAACTAATGAACCGGTCAGACACCACTGGATTGGTCAAAACTTCACTTTCAAGATAAGAGGACTGGATTAAAAAAAAACCATATATTTGCTCACACACATGAAAAATGTTTTCCCTCCAAATAATGTTCACTTGTGTCTGATTTGTCTGCAACTAAACACAGGGAACTCTTGCATTCGCCTTTCTGCACAGACGTCCCTCGACGACCAGGACCCCTACACAAAGCCAAACTACAACTCCAGAGATGGATTCAATTCCTTGAAGCAGCCTAAACAGGAGGAAGAAAAGTACTTTGGTCAATTTGAAGCAAAGAAAGAAGAAGAAACTTCTGCTGTGATCTCTGAACTCTTTCATGGCTTTCTCACCATTGGAACTCTTGGTTCTGATGCAAGCATAATTGAACCAGAAACACCAACATTTGCTACGCCTTTGGAGAACATAACTGACGGAAGAATTACTGTAACAGAGAATCACTTGAAGCTCATTAATTATGAGCTAGAGAAGTTCCTTGAGGCTGAAAGTAAAGAAGAAGGCTCTGATGAATCATCAGCAAGGAACAGCAACGTCAGCACCATCACACTTGGTGGAAAGCAAATGGAGAGGGCTGAGGATGAAGATTATTGGAAGACAATGGTATGTCCTCTCCAAGGATATCTATTTGGGTCTTCAATTGGGTCTTCAATTGAACTGCCAGAACCAAAAACAGAACTAAAGAAAGAAAAGGCATCCTTAGGAGAGCTGTTTCATAGAGCAAAAATAGCAACTGAAAATTGCACAGTGAAACGTCCAAGTGAGGAGATACCAAAAAAGCATAAACATATGTCTGCCAAGCATTTCATGAAGAAGATGATAACGAAGCTTAATCCTTCCTCTAAGAGCTCTTACCGTTCTGCTTATGCCGATGCACCAGATTCCCTTTCAACCAAGAAAGAACTTGGCAATGCAACTGATTCACTTTCAACCACGAAAAAGCTCCGAAAGGTTACCCTCGTTATATAGATCTTCTAGCACTACATTCAACTCCATATCAAATAGCGCATCAGGAAGAGCATAACTATATCACTCCATTCTAATGATCCAAACACTAATAAGTTGTTAGTCTCTCGGTCTAAGCATCCTACCACCCAGGCATGACGCAGTAAAATGCAAGAACTGTTAGGAGTTCACATATGATTGTTAGAATAAGACCTAAGAAATCTCAAATCTCAATAGGAAATCCAAAGGAGATTCACAATTTGTAACACAATAGACACGCACTATAGATGCACCAATGTTTCTAAACATTGTGTTGAAGTCATACTATAGCTTTCTTTGATCACATGTTTCAAGCTCATACAACAAGTCAATAATGTGCCTGGTCATGCTCTCTGACAATCTTGGCATCCAACCACCTAAAAGTTTTTGCCATCACTATAAAGTAGATAAAATAAATAGAAATTTCCCAGTTTAAACTGTAAGTTCCTAACATGTGGCATGCAGGTTATGCGCATGTTCCACAGAAAAATCCATCCTGAAAGCTCTATGGCTGCAAGAGAATTTGCCAGGTCTAAAAAGTGCAAGTCCAAGAACACTCCAAAAGAAGGTGGCTGTGCCAGTGGCAATCTGACACAACTTGGTGGAGACAGCAAAAGGTTTCCACAATGGTCTATGTCAATGGAGGGGATACACTGCAGCAAGAAGAACGTGAACTCGCCCCAAGAAAGTAGTCCGAGCTGCAACAATCTTAGAGGAAAGGGCGAGCACTGGATCAAAATAGATGATGACTGTAAGTCAGTCTTTATGCATTTCATGATGAGTGGGCCTTTTACCATTAACACAAACACACAACTGAAAGAGATGTAAGTTTTACACAAAACCAATAATTTAATGAACCTTCAGAAGTTATTAGTTACCAATAAAGCAGAAAATTTACTTGGTATTTGAAATACCCAATACCATACAGTCCAATAGTTACACAACGTAATACGTTCCTCTCCCAATTGTTTTCAGTTGCTCCCAATTTTTAGTTTCAATTTGAAGATACTATCGAATCCCAACAGTAACAGTCTTCCATGGTATTGATAGGTTTAAAATGTAACCACTGCTAATTTAAATAATGACTTTTGAATCATTTGTGTTCTGTGTAAAATTTTGAAACTTTAAAACATAACATTCAAATAGCCAATCAACCCGTGATCTGAAGACGTTAGAATTGCCTAAATGGGTAGGCACATACTTTTCAATCTTATCAAAACTTTCTAAATAATTTCTACCTCATATCAACCATTCCATAACACCAGACTCAAAAGCTTATGATGCAGCCCTCCAAAATTAGTGGAAAATTTTACAGATTGGGAATTAAATTATGGAGCATAGTTCTAGTGTTAGTGGAGTGAAATCATTTTGATGCTACAAATCTAACCCATTTCTGCTGTTGGAATTGTAGATTTGGTGTTGGAGCTCCAGCTATAGAAGCTGTAGGAAATGGTCTCCAGTCGCCATCCTTTATAGTTACAGCTCGTCTGTATGGTGTTTATACAATCATCTTGTAACGTTCTTATATACGTGGCATTTTGTTGATAATAAATTCAACTTAATCCTAAGCAAAAGTGCCGAACTTGTATTTTTAGTGTGATGTTAAGTTGTGACTAAGTTAAGTTTCCTAAAGATAAAGTTGAACTTGATTATCTGCAACTGCTATTTGAATTATTCGTATGGTGTATTCTTCTAATTTCTATGTGTATTAATCTATGGTAGTATAATATGCTTTGTGACTTTATAGTATACTATAGTTTATTCTTTTATTATTTTTTTTTTCACGAGTTCCTATGTTAAAATCTAATAATAAGAGGCTATAAATGAAAGCCTCTTTCTCAAGCCCATTTTCATTTTACATCACATTGTCAGAACATATATTTATTCGAATGGATGCAAACATTTGATTCATAAAACTACAAACTAATATAAATAAGTCTAAGATTTAAATAAATACAAGATGAATTGATCTTGTTATGAAATAAAAATAGTTCAAGCAGTAGTTCAAGCAGTAATATGTCGTGACTTGGGATAAACCCTTTTCATAAAGGAAAGGAATAGCAATTTATTCCGCCAGAGCATCTAGGAATTGGCAATTGCAAAAAATCACTGTGTAGTCTGAATCTTCCAATTTTTAATTTTAATGTCAAAAGTGGATATAGTTATGGTTCAATGTGTTAGGTTCACTTACTTCATTCTTTCGTTGATTTCTTATTGATCTAATTGCAATAATTTAAAACAGAAATATTTGGAGATTCAAAAAGACAAAATTCTTTTCATATAAACTTAATACAAGTTGTTATATCATTCTAATTCAAAATACGACTATAGTATATAATAAAAGAAAATGTTGAACCTTATAACTACAATTGCCATAATATAACCAATTACAATTGATATATGTATGTTACATTGGTGTTAGAGAAGCACTCCATGAAGAAAATGAAAAATGAAAAATGAAAATAAAAATCACCGTTTACTATGGGATACACAATCCCATCTCATAACTCCGATTTGACAATTTTTATAAAGTACATAGTTCAATCGTTCAGTCATTCAAATACATGCTGTAAAAAACACTTAGATGAAAGCCTCCAATCTAAACATTAAAGAAAAAAGATTACAGGACATGACAAATCATTGAGAACTGTGAAGTGCATGCTTTTATTAGTTTGCACTGCTGTTATGAATTTCTTTTGACACCTAAATTGTATCAAGCACAGCCATCCAGAAATAAATTTGCATTAAGAATTAGTAGCATCTGGATCAAACCTCACGTAGTCACGGCAACAAAGTTGAACAGGAACAAGTATCCTGAAATTAAATAGGTAGTGGCTCTTCCATAAGACTCCCACCCATTTCCATCACCCATGATCGATCAACTAGAGCAGCCAACTCTCTGATACACAAGCAGAAGCTCCATAAACAGAACGTAAAACGCATAGAGAAAAACATAGGACAGGAGAGAGAAAATTTCACCAGTTGATTAAGATGCTGGGTATTATATTCTCATAGTTTTTCAATCAAATTAACAGGACAAAAAAATTAAGCCTGGTTTCCATCTAGACATTCAAAATTTGATCATGTTCCTGACCCTTGGAGTGTTTGTTATATTGTAAAGCATCAGCATGTGTGATAGCACATTGAAATGGAAAGAGTATATGTAGATACACTGGAAATGAGTCAGTGCTTTATTAGAGAAAACTTAACTTATTTTTTTAAATGAATTGTAGAAACTTATCCTAAAAAAACAACTCTTTGCAAACTGTAGATTTCATCATGCCAAATTGACAACACAGTTGAACATAAAAGGAAGCTGACCAGTGAACTGTGATAAAAGATGAACTAGACAGACAGAGAGTAAGAACAAACTTGAGGTCATGGCTGACGACTAGTATGGTCAATTCTTTCTTCAGATGCTCTAAAAGCTTCACAACGTCTGTGCGTGCCCTCCAATCTGATCAACAAGCAGCACTGACAAATTTTAGAAACAAAATTGCTGATTTGGATTGGAAACTTAGCATCGAAAGAGAATCAACGACCCCCACAGAGAGTACCAAAAAAAAAAAAAAGGAAGCCTGCGTATTGATTCAAGAATGTTTGAAAAAGAATACCAACTTGAATCCTGTATAGGTGGCCAAACACAACAGGAATTTGGCCATTCTTAAATCATGTTGTTTCACGTGTTAGTCAACCAAAAATCAGACTACAGTTTCTTAACAATACTTTCTGCAAGCAAAAGAGTGCACACCTTGCTTCACCATTGGGGCCTAAGTAGCAATGACAAAACTTGAATCCCATATCAGCGGACACTTTGCAACAGAAATTTTACCATTCTTAAAATCAAGTGTTTCAATATATTAGTCAACCGAAGATTGGGTTAAAGCTGTTATATGACCACGACTATTGGAAGAAAAATAAAGCACGTGTTTGTTGGCTGCTAGGTAACAACAGCAAAAATTTCCTCCAAGCAGGGCCTTGCAGGGATACTTAACGCCGAATTGCTTGGCAGTTTTATTAATTAGGACAACTTGCATAAGGGATGCAACCCAAAGAAAAAAGAACAAAAAAAAAAGTGAAATAAGGGCACTAAAATCATCTCCTTACCAAGACCAGCAAGTGGTTCATCCAATATCAACAAATCAGGAGTTTGCACCTGAATAATAAGGTGGATTAACAAAATATATAAGTAGATCTCATTATAAACATCCTTGATAGTCATACAGATTGTATTTGGGCATTTGAGTGTATGCCACACCAATTTGCATTTACACTTGTTTGAAGTCCTTACCAATTGAATTGCCAACGCGAGACGACGTTTGTAACCACCACTAAGAGACTGAGGATCCTTATCCAATGAGATTCCATTTAAACCAACCTGCAATAGTCAATTAAAAAGATAGAGGTCATACTTGAAATCATAGGGAATAAACAGAACACTATTTGATATCCAAGAAATGATAGAATGAGAATTGAGTTAAATACTAGATGGCACAAATACCCAGTTAATTGCTTGTTGAAGTCTCAGAGCAAGATGCTCCTTCAATTGAAGATCACCCTTTACCCTTGGCCATCCAAATGTAACTTCCCCAAGCACGCTATCTGCCACAAAATACCTACATTGGAAACGTCACATGTTATTGAGTAGAACAAGAACAGAAAACATAACAGATACAACACCAACTAAAAGAAGAATAAGAGCACGGTTTTAAAATTCATGCACCAACAACAAACTTTTGCTAATTAAAATCCTTTTGCACAATAATTTTAGAAATAACATTAGACAAGCTAATTATACCTTTGAGGACAAAGAAAACAAAAGTACTAAGCACTTATCTTGGACAATTGATTTTTGTGAGTGACAACTACCTCAATTATTAAAATTTCTCAGAACTCCACTACAAGCTAGAACCTTGGGATTAAATCATGCCTTATCCTAGAGATTGAAAAAGATGTTACAAGACAGAATTTGTAAAATCAACATTTAGTACCTCTCAGGAAACTGAAAGACAATACCAACCCTCTCTGAGGGTAAAGGTTCAGGAGACTGACTCGGACGGCCATCATTTCCATATCTTTGTATGCAAATGGAACCCGAAGTCGGTTTGTTAAGCCCTGCAAGGACCTGGAAGGAAGAAGGGAACATATTTTGGAAAAACACAAAGAAAAAGGAACAAAAGTAAATGGATCAAACAAATGTAGTAGACCTGCAAGAGGGTAGTTTTTCCGCTTCCACTTCGTCCAAAAATTAACCCAAAGCTGTAATCACAAACAATGACATGTCAACCTAACCTTCAGATAGATGTCAAATTTTATTGCCCAGTTTCTCTTTATTTTATTCGAGTACAACTTTACTAAGGAGGCCATCAAAAATCAACAATTATTTAACCATCACATCTTGCACATTCTTGGAAATAATCAAAACTTACAAACTGACCTAAGTGATAAGGAATTTTGTCTCAAAAGATAAACGGGGTATCTCTACAAATTAGAACCAAAATGAGCTTGATGCTTTAACCCAATGTACAATATCAGAAGATGAAAATGTACCTTTTCTCAGGAAGGGAAAAGCTAACCGAATTTAAAAGGCTGAGCTGGGTCCCTGGTGGCCTATAGCTAACATCCCTAACCTTAAATAAGATAATCATCATTACATTTTTACTCAAGAAAATAAAAAATACAAAAAAAAGAGAAAGATCATGTAACTTTTAGTTATTAAAAGCTGTTTGAAAACATAGTTCAAATCATAAAATTGTGGTTCAAATCAACTGCAACATTTTCTCTCACAAAGTTTGAACTTCAAAACAATTTTGCTATATTGTCTTAAATAAGCAGTAATTAAACTCGGCAATTAAAAAGCACATCCCACTTCAAAAGAATATGATAATAATAACTAACAACATAAAACATAGATAATTGAAGATTTGCCAATTCTTCAGAATCACAGAGATAAGAGAGAAAAAATTCAATCAAAAGTATACTTTCATTTTCATAATCCGGAAACATGCAACAAATCACAATTATAGGGAAAATCATCTAATAAAGAAATTTAATCAAATTTCAATTCAAAAAAAAAAAAAAAAAAAAACCTCGCAATGAATGTAATCAATTTTTACATCAAGAACTTCGTACATAATCATGACAAAACGAAAACAAGAGCAAAAAAAAAAAAAAAAAAAAATGCTTGGGAAACTTACTTCGAAGCAAGAGTAATCGCATTTAGGTCTGAAACGCAGAGAATATTTTCCGAAATGAAAACTGTAAATAAGAAAAATAAAATAAAAAATAAATAAAACAAAAAAAAACAAGTGTGGAATTGGTGAAATTGAAAAATGAGAAAGAGTGAAAACGATTGCCATGAGAATGGAGGGGGCGGGTGAAGCGGTTTCGTGAATTTGAAACCAGAAACGCTGCTCGCCATGCTCAAAGCCCAAAGGATTTGGAATTGAGATTACTGGCTAAGCGGAGCTGAGGCCTTATAATAGTTATAAACCAGGAACGACATGTCGTTCCATTTGCTTGTCCGGTAAATGATGTTGTCGTTTGGTTCGGGAAACTCCAAGGGGCTTTTTAGTATCGTATTCAGAATGGTTTTGTTTCGACGAAAAATTGTAAAAGCACTACCAAAAAAGGGGGCAAAAAAAATTTGGATAAGTATACTAAGATTATTTTTGAAATTGTGTTTGGTTGTGTATGATAGTGTGTTTTCAAAAATAATATTTTTATTAGATTATTAATACAAACATAACCCAATTTAAGTCTAAAATACTAATTAATATTGATTAATGATCCTAATTATAACTAAAAAGTTGCTAAAAAAGTTTCAGACAAATGAAAAAAAACTTTATCAAAGATGTGCTAAAGTTGCTTGAACGGAGATCTTGGAGTCATTGGAGGAGAATGGACCTACGTCGTCGGAGATGGGTTCAACAGTGGTTAGGCTTTGATGGAAAGCTTCGACTGTGGCTGGGCTTCGATGGTCGACGAGATGGGTTCAAAGTGGCTGGACTTTGCCGTGCGACAATGGACAACGGTTTAACGATGACACAGACATCGATTCAACGGTGGCTGTGACAGATGGGTCGTGGGTGATTGGGGTTGTGGCTGTATCTGGGGTTCGCCGGCATTGGGCTATAGTTGGGGTTTGTGGCTGTGGGTAGGGTTGTGATTGAGAACATTTTTATTTTTTTTATTATTAAAAATAAGAGAAAATATTTCAAAAACAAAACCAAATATCCCCAAATTACTGTTTCTATTAGTTAAATTAAAAATATTTTTAAAAGAACAAGAAAAATAAAAGACATAAAATTTTTAATTAAAAAACTACAACGCGGCTAAACAATTTTCTGTTTAAAAGAGTATATATAAAAAATTTAAGTTGCTCTGTTTAAAAGAATATATCTAAAAAAGTTTCTAGTTCAATAAAAAAGTATAATGAATATATCTTAAAAAAAATAAGTTTCTAGTTAAATAAAAAAATTAGAAGCACTATGGTAGATGTCTCCAAAGACAAAAACCGAAAAAATAGGGGTATTTTCTGTAATTATTTTATCCATAATTTGGGTCAGCCGACACATATTCTTAACTAGCACCAAAAAAAAAAAAAAGGTTCACTTCATTTTAATTGATTTCTGAAGGAATAAAAAAATTACACTTCAGTATTTCAATTCAATCGTCTTTAGCCATCCATAATAAAGTAATTAAAGATAAAATTAATATAATAACTAAAAAAAGAGACAAATTTAAAGCTCAAATTACCCATTAAAATATATATTTACATATATGAGTGTATTATAGCAATATATTAAAATCATTACCATCACAAACACGTAGGGCTGGCAATTTCAAACACGGCACAATGACACAATACGAAAACGACATGAGATAAGCTGGTTTGGACCTCATGTTTATTAATTGGGCTATAAATAGGTTAGCACAAATAATATGAAATAAACAGGGTTAGATTTGTACTAACATGTCTAACACGCCTTAACACGTTTAATTATACGAGCCATAAACATGTTGACACAGCATGATACGACCCGCTCGTTTATAACATATTTAAACTTAAAAATAAAAATATTTGAAATATTTGTAATAGGTTAGTATTAATTAGATATTGTGTTTTTGTTAATTTTCTTTATTGGCTTTTTTTTTAATTTTTTTATTTTTTAGTTAACTTAGTCATAAATATGCCATATGCGTGTTGCTATCATGTCAACCTGTCATGGCCTGCTTAGTAATCGTGTTAATCGTGTTGTACTGTGTTACGCATGCCATAAGCGGGTCATGTTCATGTTTGCATTTCTGGCACGTTTATTAATAGTGTCGTGTTCATGTTCAGCCTAAATGCGTTGTGTTTTAAACGTGCTGACATGAACATGACACGAACACGTTTACTGCTAGCTCTACAAACACGGTGATATGGATAAAAAAAAATACTATATATTGCATAATAAATCTATTAAATATACCAATTAGCAAAAAATATATTGTGTAGATAACATAATAAAACAACTAAAAAAAATGGTGTGTGTGCTCATTTGTCTCCTTTTAAAGACGAGCAGGAAAAAAGAAGAAGAAGGGGGCAAAGCAATTCAGTAATTATGTTATACATTCGTAGTCATGACTTATGCTTATTCGTCTAAATTTTTTTAATAAAGGGATAGATTCGATTAGTCACACGTACAAAGATGTCAAAGATCTACAAAGAGGCAAGGTAACTATAATAGTAACTTTGATTACCTTAACCTAATTCTGTTTATTTCTTTGGAGTAAGATCACAAATACAACCAATTTAACTATTTTTTAATTAAACTAAACCAAGTCAATTATTAGTCAATTTAGTTTGCTTTGATCTGATTTATTTAACCAATTTAATGGGCTTGGTCCACTTCCTTAACCTATAGACTAAGGTCATGGTAGGTTGTATTGTATGGTATTATTTGTTATAGTATAATAAATGTGTTTTGTATTATAAAATATAAACAAAGTTTAGCATTGTATTATTTTTTCTTTAATGGTAGCATTGTATTATTTTTTCTTTAATGGTTGCCAAACTAGTGTAGCTTGTCTGTGTACAACAATCTTGGCCTCAACATAAATCTCGTCCCACCTTGGTCCCACATCAACCTGACACCAATCCTAACCCGACCTCAACATTGGTCCCAATCATAGTCTTAATCTAAACCTCATCTCTATCTCGAACCAATTGTGACTGATTATGGTCTTTCAAGGTCTTAACCCTAATAATACCTATCCTAGATCGACCCTAACGCCAACAACAACTCTAAACTAACCTCAATCACGATCCTGGCCTTGACACCCATCTTGCATTTACCCTTAACCACCGGCCTGCCAGATATGTCAACTAGCCTGCTAAATATGCCAACCGGCCTGCTAGAAGCCCTGTTTCGGCCTGTCGATGAAATGTCTTAGAGGCAAAATTCAATTCTTGCTCTAAATGGTCTGTCAGACTCACAAGACCGGCATGCCAATCTTCCCAACCGGCCTGTTGATTTTTTCAAGTGGCCTGTGAATCAGATGGTTGTTTGGAGTTATTTTAGAAAAATTTCATAGAGGTGAAAATGGGATTTTTTAAGATTAAAAATCATGCCATAGTTTTAAACAAGGAAGAAATGAAATAAAAATAAACTGGAAAGTTGAAATAAATTTTAAGACAAAACTATAATATAAGAAATACGCAATATGGAAATCATACAATATGAGAAAAATACAGTGTGAGGAATACACTAATAAATTTATGTAGCATAAGAATTATACTAATAAAGTTAAGCAGTATATGAATTATACTAATAAAATTAAGCAGTATGAAAATTATACTACATAAAGTAATGTACTATAGAAATTATACTGTATAAAGCTAAGTAGTATATGAATGACACTGTGTAGGGGATGTGGAAGCTAGTAGACCATGAAACATAGTGTAGAAAAGAATATTGATAGTATGAGACATACACCGACAATATAGAAAAAATACTATCAGTATAAATTTATACTACTAAAAAGTTTATATGAGATCCATTTAGGTGCCACTTTTAAGGTGGACAAAAGGCCTCCTAACCTCCTCATTTACACGAGTTTTGGATGGAAAAAGAAACTAAAGATTTGGTCTCCATCATTTTCATGCAAAAAGGCATGAAAAAAAGAAAAGAAAAGAAAAGAAAGACAAAAAAAAAACTCTATTTGCTATTCAAAACCGGCAGCCCTGTAGGCATTATCTCCAAAATTTTCTCAAAGATTTAAACCTACAATCAAGCTTAAAGCAAGCTCAAGTGCTCTAGTGCCAGGTTTTTGCAACTTTAAAGGTAAAAATTCTAACATGTTTCCTATGGGTTTTGGAGATTTTTTTCAAGGTTGTGGATGGGTTTTTTTTTTTTTTTTTTTGGAATTGTGTCATGGTTTATGACAAAGGAAGCTAATCAAGTTCAAGCTTATAAGTGGAGGATCAAAAGTTTGGAGAAATTCTTGGACACAAAAGCCGACTAACAAAAAGAAAAAAGAGTGAAATAGGAACGTTAGAGCGTTTAAGTTTCAAATTCACCTATGGCATCAAGAAAATGATATTCAAATGCTTTATATAAGTTTGCAAATGTGTTTGCAACTATTATGCAAGTTATTTTTTAAGTATGTATGCATATGATAAGCATAATGTTTTAAAGATCAAGTCATGTTTCGCAACATGGTTGTATTTGTTATATATTTGCATGTGTTATGCATCATGTTTTAAAGTTCAAGTCATGATTTGCAACATGTTTACATATGCTATGTTTAATGTTCTTATGCTAAGTTGTAGCATAAGGTATGTTAGCATTTGATATGCTTATTAAAGTTAAAACAAGGTAAAGCAAAGATGATAAGTCAGTGTCGTACCGGCCTCTTTGATATGAGGTATATACATTATGTAAAGTTATCACCTTGGTGTTCGATAGTTTTAAGTCTTCCACAAAGGAAGCAACATGTTTATATTCTCATGATTGATGATATTGGTACGAACACTAAAGTTCACAATATAAGGAAAGATAAGTACAATGATAAGAAGTTTAAGTAAGTAATGAACCATATTAAAAAGCTTATAAATAGATGCTCATAAATGAGCATAAATGAAACCATGCATTATGATTTTGCTTGCAAAAAATTTTGAGAAATGTTTTACGATAATTGTTTATGAAAAACATTTTTACAAAAAAAAGGTTTATGAAGAACATTTTATAAAAAAATTTAAGAAATGTTTTATGAGAAACATTTATGAAAAATGTTTTATAAAAAAGTTTTTTAAGAGTGAAAAATGTTTTATAAGAAAGTTTTTTAAGAGACAAGGTTTATAAAAGAAAGTTTTAAATGTTTTGTGAGATTATATTTTAAACTTATTAAGCGTAAGCTCTTTACAAGTTCCTTCATACTATAGGTAGTCCTACAGGAGACCAATAACACTGGTTAAAGAGCTCGGTGTTGTGGAGAGACAAATGCGGAGGTCGGGTATGGATACCACTACGGTAGTTTTTCACTGCAGAAAGGAAAAGTTTTTCATTTTTTTAAAAAGATACTTTAAGAAAGTTTTTACAAAAATAAATGTTTCTTAATAAGTTTTAAGAAACTTTTTAAATAATTTCAAAGTCAAATATTGAGTTATGTCTTAACTATAATTGCAACGAAAGTTGCAACAAATTTAAAGTAAGATTAAGAAAAAAAATTTTACCTAGTATTTTTCTTACTAGAAAGTAAGATTAAAGTTCAAGAAAAGATGTCTAACTAAGTTAAGTAATGGCTCGAAAAGGCTAGGCATTACAGGTGATATTAGAGCGTTATTCTGCTATCCTATCTTGCAGTCATATGTCCGTTTTACCATAGTTCAAGTAAGCAAGCTAAGTCTGGTAAGAAAAAAAGTTAATATTTAATGATTACGTGCTTATACCTGGTACGTAGCCTTTAATGTCGACACTCCTTGATAAGCAACGAGAAAATAATAAAGGACGAATGTAATGATATATATTATAATGTTTTCGTAGGTCAACAGTACTATCGTCCATTAGCATTATCAAGTTAATGATAACCAAATGCGGTCAATGATAGTCAACAGTTGGCCTGATGACTCAAAATCAAGAAAATGAGCTCACGACACGTTATGATGTTTTGCACCCAATGGTGTTTTCAGTTTGAGTGAACCTCACTCTGTTGGAAGTCGTTCGGTATTGACTATATGTGGAACGAGAAAAACAGATCAAGATAACAGAATAACAGAGGTCCAAAAGAAATTTTAGGTGTTTAATGGAATAGGAATACCTGAGAGCAACCAGACGTTAGATGGCTAACTAAATGATTTTTTCAAGCTTAAGCATTCCACAGCTGAGCTTAGACATGCTAACGAGCTCGTAACTATCTAGATGGGAATCAAGATCAAGATAATGATGTCAAATCTGTCAGCAAAAGCCTTACGGGTTGGAGGATGGAGCTAGAGATTATTACATTACAAATAGATTACTAAAAAAATGCGATTCTAAAACGAATGAAAGATTGAAAAATCGTAGATTTTGTGGTCAGATGACCTTGATCTTTTGATAGCATGATGTGATCTGAATGGATATGAACCTTATTTTCAAGAATAGCATTCATAAGTAGACTGCCAAACCTTTATATGGATGGAAACTGCGCTCAAACGTTGAAAGATCAGAGTTGTGTAGTAGAAGTATAGTGTTACAGTTTAAAGGAATATACCAATGAAAAAATCAAAATTTATGAAGTTTTGATTTGGAGACTTGGTTTTTATTAAGAAAATAACAATGCAGGAAAGTATGTTAAGAATAAAAAGGATGATAGGAAATAAGAGCATACCTCTTGTCAAGGTTTTTTTGCTAAAAACACAAAGCAGAGGTAGCAATATGAAAAGTAAGAAAATGATATGTAGATAAACTACCCATGAATGTTCTGTTTTTCGAGGACAAAAATTTTTAAGGATGGTAGAATGTAACACCTGAGAAATTTCTAATGTTAACTTTTTGGCTCCGGTCTGCCAAATATGTTAACCGACCTACCAAATATACTAAACAGCCTACCTAAGCCCTATTTCGGCCTACTCATGAAATGTCTTAGAAGTAGAATTCAATTCTTGCCTTGGACAATCTGCCAAACTCACAAGACCAGTCTGCCAATTTTCTAAGCCAACCTACCTGCCAATCTTTCCAGGCAGCCTGCTGGGGATTATTTCAGAAAAATTCCATAGAGGTGAAAGTTAAATTTTTAAGATTAAAAATCATGCTACAGTCTTAAATAAGGAATGAAATAAAAATAAGCTGAAAAACTTAATTGTTGCACAATGTGTTGCAACAAATTTTAAGATGAAAGAACAGTATAAGAAAGAGGTAGTATTAAAATTATATAGTTGGAGAAAAATGCAGTGTGAGGAATAAGAAGATAAAGTTATACAGCAAAAGAATTATATTGATAAAGTTAAGCAGCAAAAGAATTATACTGATAAAGTTAAGCAGTATGAAAATTATAATACATAAAGTAATGTAATATAGAAATTAGATTATATAAAACTAAGTAATATAGGAATTACACTATATGGATGACGTGGAGACTTATGGACCATGAAACGCTGTGTAGAAAAGAATAATGACAGTATAAGACATACCGGTAATATAGAAAAAATATTGTCAATATAAATTTAGACTGTTAAAAAGTTTATGTGGGACCTATTTAAGTGCCAATTTTAAGGTAGACAAAAGGCCACCTAACCCCCTTATTTGCACCGATTTTGGATAGAAAAAGGGACCAAAGATTTGATCTCCATCATTTTCATGCAATAAGGCATGAAAAAAAGAAAAGAAAAGAAAAGAAAAAAAAAACTCTCTTTCCTTTCCAAAATTGGTAGCCCTCTAGGCATTACCTCCAAAATTTTCTCAAAGATTTAGACCTTCAATCAAACTTAAAGCACGCTCAAGTGTTCTATTGCAAGGTTTTTGCAACTTTGAAGGTAAAAATTCTAACCTTTTTTGTATGGGTTTTGGTGATTTCTTCAAGGTTATAGATGGGTTTTTTTTTAATGGAATTTTGTCATAGTTTATGACAAAGGAAGCTAACAAACGAATAAAATTTTACAGTATAAGAATTATACTGATAAAGTTAAACAGTATAAGAATTATACAGATAAAGTAAGTAGTATGAAAATTATACTATATAAAGGAATATAGTATAGAAATTAGATTGTGTAAAGCTAAGCGGTATAGGAATTATACTGTGTGGATAGTGTGGAAGCATGTGGACGATGAAACAATGTGTAGAAAAGAATACTGATTGTATAAGACATATGCCGGTGACATAAAAAAAATACTGTCAGTATAAATTTAGACTACCAAAAAAGTTTATGTGGGACCCATTTAGGTGCCATGTTTAAGGTAGACAAAAAGCCATCTAACCCCCTCATTTGCACCGGCTTGGTATAGAAAAAGCGACCAAAGATTGGGTCTGGATCATTTTCATACAAAAAGGCATGAAAGAAAAAAGAAAAAAGAAAAAAAAAACTCTTTTTGCTCTCCAAAACCGTTAGCCCTTTAGGGATAATCCCTAAAATCTTCTCAAAGATTTAAACCATCAATCAAACTTAAAGCAAGCTCAAGTGTTCTAATGCAAGGTTTTTGCAACTTTAGAGGTAAAAATTTCAACCTTTTTCTTATGGGTTTTGGTGATTTCTTCAAGGTTATAGGTAGGTTTTTTTATGGAATTTTGTCATGGTTTGAGACAAAGAAAGCTAATCAAGTTCAAGCTTAAAAGTGGAGGATCAAAAGTTTGGAGAATTATTGGACACAGAAGCTGACTAACAAAAGGAAAAAGAAATGAAACAGGAATGTTAGAGCGCTTAAGTTTCAAACTTCACCTATTACATGAAGAAAATGATTTTCAAATGCTTTATATATGCTTGTAAATATATTTACAACTATTATGCAAGTTGTTTTGGAAGTATTTTGCATATAATCTGCATAATGTTTTAAAGATCAAATCATGTTTTGCAACATGATTGCATTTGTTATATATTTGCATGTGTTATGCATCATATTTTAAAGTTCAAATCATGATTTGCAATGTGTTTGCATATACTATATTTAATGTTTCTATGTTAAGTTATAGCATAAGGTGTGTTAGCATTTGATATTTCAGTAAAATTAAAAAGAAGGTACAGAAAAGATGATAAGTAAGTGTCGGAGGGAATACATTACACAACAACCTCTCCTCTTTCTCTATCTATGTGTGTACACGCATACACAAACACATACATGACTTTATTTTATTAAAGCAATGCATACCTTAAAAGTCAATTTCCAAAATGAGTTCGCACTGAAACTACCCATAAATTGTACCTATTCCAAGTCTTTTAGCCTTTTCAACATTCCACGTGAATATATACACACACATGTATTGTTTCTAAACATAGAGACGTCCCATTTTAAATTTGAATGATCTTCACAATGTTGAGGATCACAAATCTTTTACCATATCATAAAATCTACTCTAACTCATTTAATAAAACAGAGTTATAAATACAATCAAGTGCAATTCGACCGTGATTCAACAAAGTGAGAATGACTTGATTTGTGGAAAACGTTTTGGTTGTTGTGTTGTTTTTTAAGCCAAATAAGTGATTTGCCAGGTAGTAAATTTAAAACTTTCAAAACATATTAACAAATTTCTGTCCCATAATTGCTACAAGCACTTAGGAAAAAAAGTGTTTAGTCCCCTTGAGAAAAGATTGGAAAGAAGTTTTCCTAATAAAGTGTTTGGTTGTATGGTAAAAAGCAAAAAATAAATAAATAAATAAATGCTAAAGTATAAAGTTATCATGTATTACAGTTTTTAGTTTAAAAGTTTATAGCCACACTTTTTAAACACTCTATAAGTTTATAACTCGCCTATCAACAAGAAAAACTTACATAAAAATTTAATTTTTAATTAGGGGAAACTTTATTAGTATTGCACCATTATAAGTTGTAAATTGCTTAAGAGTATTTGGTCTAATTAGACTGCGATATAGAATATATAGGTTAGTGTTTTGAAGAAGGTTGTAGGCTCTATTCTACTTTACATAAGAAAAATAAACAAAAACTGTTTATTTGCCAATGATATAATCATGGTAACATTGTCACGCTCAAATGCACAATACTAATAAGAAATCCTACCATTAATGTTTCTAATAATTAAACTAATATTAGTGATCTTAGTCTACGAAGGCACAAAATCATAAAGAACTCAAATCAGATATCAGCAAACAACTTGTGTTTGACAGGTGTGGTTAGAACCAACTTTGTGGTTCAAAATATTACAGCATGTGAGAGCTTCATATTGGAGCAACTTTTTGCTTTTTATTATAGCATATAAGAGCTTTATACTATTTGATAACTACAAAATTGATTCTAACTATACTTGCCAAACACCTTATAGAATTGATCCCATCACCAATCTAGAAAAGAAGAAAGGGTCTTTCTTTCCCACCCAAGCAAGGGGAGGAGGATAAGTCACCACAAATATAATTTTCAATTTTCAATAATTTCAATGGTTCTTCCACTATACTTTCAACGCACCTTCCATATTCTTCTTGTCGTCATTGGGTTTACAACAATGACGAAAGTAAACTCTACTGGCCAGGGGCTTCTTCAATAATGTTATATTGGGTGATTGGTTTGTGAAACACTTGAATATATGTGAAACTAATATATATATATATATATATACACACAGAGAAAAATGTAGTGCAAGATTTAAGTTTGTTATAACGATTTTGACGTGAAATAATGCACAATATCTTTTCTTTCATAAAAAAAAAACCGTTATCTATCATATCGATTTGGTTTATGTCTTTTTTTTTTTTTGGGTCTTCTTAATAATTTATATCATGATAACATAAATAAAGAGTCACTGACATTATTCAAGGACATGAACAAGACGTAAATAAGAAGACGCGGACAAAATATACATAAATAAAGTGACACTGAAAAAGTCTCTTCCCTACCCGTTTGTATAACAATCTCAAGGATTGCCTTTAGTCTACATATGCTTGCAGCCAAGGCCATTAACCAACCAGTAGCCACAAGTGGATGGATGCTTTCAATAGATGATATGCCTTAAGAGTCACATCTGTTAATTTAGATAGGACATATAATATAAACTCCCTTGTTTTCTTAAATTATAATTGGAGGAGATTCTCGTAACTTTAGTTTCACACACACACACACACACACACACACACACACACATATATATATATATATAGTTCATATATCAACAAATCCCTCGTTAATATAAAAAAGAAAAATCATTTTTATCCCATGGGATTATAACCCTGTTTCTTATAAAAGTGTGAGTCTTAGTATAATATATAATGTACTTTTTAGATTAAAACTTATTTTTTTATAAATAATCGAGTCATAATCTCATCAGGTTAAACAAGGATTGCTCGTGAAAATGCTTTTTAGTATTTATAATAGAATCTATTAGATTCTCCAAAAGACTAACACTGACCGAATCCAATATATAATTGGCTCAAAATTATTGGCAATTATTCTATTCTCCTAACAAAGTTCATACAGTTGAGGAGAGATTATTTTCTTTTATTAGAATTTAGAGTGCATCAAAGTACTATTTTATTTTATTTTTTTGAATGTACTATTTTATTTTATTTTCAAACATTTATAAAGCATTTGAAATTCATTTTTTTCATGCCATAGTTAAAGTTTGAGATTTATCTGGATAATGCACTAGCATTCCTATTTTATTTTTTTTCCTTCTATTGGTTGTATTTTGTGTCTGTTCAAAAAACACCTGACTATTCGCTAATCTTTTTTATTATTAGTCTACTCGATTGGTAATAGAACTAAAACATTAACTGTTCATTTCTTTTTATTTAACATTGTATTTTATCGGTTTATTTTTCTTTTACTTTGTATCCCATTGGTTTACCTCTCCCTTTAGTTAACTTTGTAACCTACTAGGTTACCTTTCTTTTTACTTAACTTTAACATTCCTTAGTTGAATTTCCCATCTTACTTGATGGTTTCGCTACTTAATATATTATGGAACATTTTTTATCTAAGAGCATTTTACTAATTCAGAATGTTCGGCTCCATTTTAGCACTTTTTTTAAAAAATGACGATTTTATCTTTAATAGATTTTTCGTAAACTTCATAACATTACTAAATTCTTTGATTAACTTTACCAACCCGTTACTTTTGGGGTATGAAAAAATTCCTGCTAAGGGGCATTTTATTAAATCGGGTGTTTCGGGTCCGTTTTGGCCTTTTTATAGAAAATGACTATTTTGTCCTTAACGGATCTTAGAAAACTTTCTGAACCCGTTTTAAAACAAAACTTACATATCTTTATTTCTTGTAATGTTGTGGAAAACAAACATAGGTTTTCCTTTTGTTAAAATCTATTTTATCAAAATTTTACAATTTTGACCCGTAACTTGAAAATCTTTAGGGCCGTTTGGTATTATTTTTGAAATAGGTGAAAATGTTTTATTTTGAAAAATTGACATTTTTTAGGAATTGTGCTAAGAGTGTTTTTAAAATTTTTGTCTCGAAAAATATGCAAAAATATTTCCAAAAATTCTAAGAATAAAACCAAACAGGGCCTTTGTGATTACGCCCTTGGCACTTTTTTCTTTCTTTTCTTCGTAAAACTCTTAATCCTTTCAAAATTAAAACCTATGATTACTCAATGTCCACAATAGTGTAGGAAACTAATATTTCTTTAGTGAAAATCCAGTTTCACAAGGCTTTACGGTTTTGACTCTAAAATATAAAAATCTTGACATCTTTGCCCCTAAGACCAAAAATGACTACCTTATACTAAAACATATAGCTTTTTACAATGATTAAAACTTCCTTAAACTCCTTGGCCTAATTAAAACTTGTTCATAATATTTTCTTTTTTTATAAAATTTTGTGCTTAAAATCTCGTAAAATTCATAACTTACAAACCATGTAAAATTTTGACAAATTGTTTGCGTTGTCTTAACAATTTTGAAAATTTCTACAACTTTTACATTTTAACTTCTTGAAATTCCAATGTTAAAGTGGACTTTTGAGCTGATTTTTAAATCTACCAAGTTTTTAAAAATCTTTACATTTTAGTCCTCTTGGAATTTTACAAAATTTTGTTCATAACAATTGTTACTCTTACTGTTTTGGCAGATCTTATGCCTTTTTAGGAAAATAAATTGGCCTCTAAAACCCTCAAAATTATTATTCTTTAAAACTAGTTAAACTTTGTATTTTGACAAATGTTTAACAGTCTTTTCATTTTTTTACACAAAAACCCTAATTTCTTAACTTTCTATCATCATCATCATAAAACATAACTAATCATACCATAGAGTCCATTCAACATATCAAAGTCCATAAATATTACAACAAACACTTGGTGTACAAAAATAAAATCAAAACTAGGGTTTAAGATTTTACTTAGGGATTTTCAAGCTTTAGCTCCTCCTTTGAGATGCTTGAAAACCTTCTCAAAACTCTTGACATCTGATGCTCCTTCATAGAATGGTGCCTAGGCGCCCAAGTTATGGCGCCTAGGCGCCCATGCACTTTGTTCTTGGGTTTTTGTATGGAACTTCATCACTAAGAGCGTCTAGGCGCCCATAAGCTGGCGTCTAGGCTCCATTTTCATCTGGAGTCTAATTTTGCTCATTTTCTATCCATTTTGTCTCGTACTTTGCTATCATGCATATTTTTTTCTCAAAACCTACAAAAGAACATAGAACGCTATCAAATCCTTCTAAATTGCTCAAAACTAACAAAAATACTAAGTGAGAATCATCTAATTAATTAGCCTAAAACCAACTTATCAACATCAAGTCCATACCATATCATAAAAATCTCATTCAAAACTTGAGCAGATCCCATAAAACATCAAACTTTCTAAGCTTAAATTTTAGGGTTTTTACCTCCAAAAATTGCTAAAGCTTGCTCTAGAATGCTTGTTTTTGCTTCCTTGCATGATTTTGAGGCTTGGATTTAACAAAATTTGAGAAAGAATTGCCTAGAAGGCTGCCAGTTTTTGAGAGAAAAAAAGAAGAGTTTTTGTTTCTTTTCTTTTCTCTTTCCATGCTTTTTGCATGAAAATGATGGAGACCAAATCTTTGGTCCCTTTTGTGTGCTAAACCGGTGCAATTTGGAGGGTGAGGTGGCCATTTCTTTAGCATTTAGGTGTCTCCAAGTGGGCCCAAAACTTTTTAACAGTCTAAATTTAATTGACATTAATTTTCTTGTATTGTCAGTATTCTTTTCTAGACTGTGTTTCATAGTCCACAAGCTTACATGTGTCCACACAGTGTAATTCCTATACTGTTTAACTTCATACAATCTAATTTTTATACTGCATTAATTTATGCAATATCATTTTCATACTGCTTAATTTTATGTAGTATAATTTTTATACTGTTTAATTTTATCAATATAATTCTTATACTGCATAACTTTATCTGTGTAATCTTTATTCTCAAACTACATGATTTTCATGCTGTGTATTTCTTATACTACATTTTTGTTTTAAAATTCGTTGCAATGTATTTTGCAATAATTAAGCTTTCTAACTTATTTTCTTATCACTCATTTCTTGTTTAAAATTATGATATATTTTTAATATTAAAAATCCCATTTTCACATCTATAGAATTTTTTATAAAAATCAGATTTAAATAATAATTCTCATGATAACAAAATCACCTCTTAAATTCTTAATAAACTTTTGAGCATAAAATTTGGTTCACAAAATTTGAACACAATTTACTTAAGATAATTTTTAATCATTGCATAATTAATGCACTAAACATTGATTGTAGGGTGTTACCTTAGCAGGTGGGTAAAATTATCACTATTATTATTACTATATAAAGGGGTTTGAAACTTCAAGGGGCTTCACAATTCACACGTGGAATCGCCATGGGAAGTAGCAGTGGGAAGAAAGTGTTGCTCGCTTCCAACGCAGACGAGATTTCCAACAACATAGCTCTTCATTTGGCCCAAAGAGGCTGCAGGTAATTAATTACTTCTATCATTATATCAAACTCAATTTTTCGATTCTTTTTTTTGTTCTTTTAACTTGATATGAAAATTTAAACTCTAAATCTTAATACCAAATTTGTATCAGAAATGAACGAGAATTTATTGCAATCTGGCAAAGTTATATTTGTTTTTGTTAAGGAAAAATGCAGGGCGTTCAAGGAGCAAAGGTTTTTTTTTTTTTTTTCACCTTGAATAAAGTTCTTCAATAAATAAGCTTTATTTCTTTTTTTGGATTTATGGGTATGGATTTTTTTACAAATCAAAGTCTAAATCTTGATAAAAGTCCAAACTTTATGTTTCAACAATGATATCATGACGTTTTGTGAAATACCCATTATGCAGCTTAGCTCTCTATGCTCCAGAGTGTTCCTTAAAAAGCACATGATATATTTATTTATGTCCGTATTTTGTTTGTTTTAAGGCTGGTTTTGATGGGCGATGAGAGCAGTCTCCTGAGGGTTGCAGAGAAGATAAGATGTGGCGTGGAGGGTGGTTCGCCAGTGGAGGTTGTTGGTGTGGATATGGAGGAGGAGAGAGAGCGACCATTCCATGACGCAGTTGACAAGGCATGCCAAGTCTTGGGCAATTTGGACGCTTTTGTGCATTGCTTCATTAATGAAGGTACTCTTCCACATTGAATGCTCTAATAGACTTTGGCTTTTATTTTTTGACCTTGAAAATTGCGTTCAAATTAAAGTTAAAAGTATTACACCAACCTCGACCATAGACCGTGAGCGACTAGCTTTTTCACTGTTAGTGAGTCACATACTTTTTATCTGTTTCAAGTAATCTGGGCTCTTGTGTATTGACTTTAGATAAAGTTTGAGAAGACAGGGTTTTACTCGCTTTTTGGGCCTCTGTTTTGGAAGTTGGCGTCGGGATTAGTTTTGCGGTCTACAATACATGTTTCTGAACTTAGATCTGGTTATAACTCCTTCAAAATCTACCAAATTTTGATATAGATTTGATTGGTCAAAACAAAACCCTACCGGTTTGCTCTGGAAGATTGCTTTTATTAGTGTTTTTGTGAATTGGAAACCAAAAGTTATCTTTTGATCCCTTTATTAATTTTACTTTCAAAAGTTGCTTTTATTGATTTTAATCTCAATTTTAATCGAAAGTCATCCTGTACTTTTCTAATAGTGCATAGCTTTCTTTTATGATTTTTTTTGGCTCAAGGTTATTATTATTATTATTATTATGAAATATGCTTTTGAGCACAGTGGATTTAGATTTTATGAAATAAATGCTTTTGGGCCAATCACTTTGAGGTTATTTTAGGGAACAACATTGCGATTAGACCTTTGTGCAGAAACCAAAAACATGGGCCGAGAATCAATTCCAAACAGTTCTTTGGGTGCTATTCTGTTGTCGTATGAAAGTAAAAATCTTGGTTATATAAGAAAAATTCCTTTCATTTTCAAGAGTTAAAACTATGCTCTTTATAAAACAATAGGTCATGATCTAGTATACAGATATATTTTTAAGACTAAAAAAAATTATTTTGTTCTATAAGTAACGAGATTTACGAGGTCAAATTGGAGTTATGGTTGCGTTGCTAAAATGGTGAAAGCTTACCAAAGACCTACGTCTTTATTGCTTTGAACTAGTGGTTTAATTGATTTAGGGCACCGAAAACAATGTATGCAATTCTTCTAATTCTAGTACTTCCTAAGACTGTTCAACCCAGATGGTCACTTTTTCCCACCATGACATGTGATTTCATAACAAGAGGTTGCTGACTTGTGATTTCAGTTGATAGCTTGATCAGACATCAGTGTCATAAAAGAGGTGGGTAAACATTGCTATTTCAATAGAAAAGAACAGGGAAATATGGGTCCCAGAAGTCCCCATATTTAGAAATAAACATAGGAAAATTGTTTGCCAGCACATTTACAAAATCTGTACATTTAAACGGATGCCAATAATGTAAAACCATATTAAGAACTACTTGCAGGAAAATAATCTTCAAGTTTACAAGACTAGCGTGTGGAAATTAAGTTCTAACCTCAAAGTTTTAACTGCTATAGTATGAAATTCTTACATGTTATAATGTGAAGTAAAAATATGCTATAATATAAAGCTCTTACATGTTATAGTATTTAAGGGTTTCTTTAGCATATGGATTCAAAATTGTATGGTTTGAACTGATAGTTTTGAATCTATGTAGTTTGAATAGTAGTTTTGAACTGACATTTGAAAGGTAAAGGCTTAAAACGAGAATAAAACATTACATTAGAGAATTGGTGTTTAAAAAACTATAATTTATGAAGAAAAATAAGAATGAGAATACTTTTTACAGTAAAAAATCGTTCAAAATGGTTAGAACTTAAAGGAGGATGAAGTTCTCAAAATTCACACTTTAGTCTGTTTTAAATGATCCTCACCGTTTTAAACGATTTATTTATTGCGCCTACCAAATGCTCGTTTTTGTAGGCTCATAAATTTAAACCCACTTAAAACATTCTAAACATAAAGACCGAACGACACATAAGTTCTAACTTTAAGTTCCAACTTAGTTACTAATCACTCTTGTAACCTTATCTCCCCTAGTGGGAGGAGATCCGTTCTCTACATCAAGACAAAATTAGCTCTCAAACTGTACTAGTCACTAAACAATTTTCCTCTAACCTAAACAACATTTATTTTCCTATGTTATTATTTTTTAAGGCAAAATTATGTGTATGCATACCGAGACAAGCCATTGCAGTTTTGTGGCAACTAATTATTAACAAGATATCCCATTTGCTGATTGCTTGAAACAGGAAAGTCACAAAACCATCTAGAGTCAACCGAAGACGAGTTCAAGAAGATAGTGAAGATAAACTTTATGGCTCCGTGGTATTTATTAAACGCCGTCGGAAGAAGAATGCGGGACAACAAGTCGGGAGGTTCCATAGTGTTGTTGACCTCAATTGTTGGTGGTGAAAGAGGAATTTATCAGGGTGCCGCCGCGTATGCTTCATGTGCGGCGGGGTTGCAGCAGTTAGCTCGGGTAACAATTAGCCATCCTTTTACACCTTTGTCTTAGGAAATGTACCTTACAGAAACATTGTTACCAAGATCACTTGCATTCCATATTTGCAGTAATACTTTAGGTTAGGGGCGGAGCTACCCATGACGAGGGTAAACGGCCGTTCCTTGACTTTTTTTTTCCCCTTAAAATTGTGTTTTACTTTCTCAAATTCTACATCTTCTTATTTGTTCATCTTATTAGTTTAGTCATGTATTCATTTCTTTTTCACCCCTCGTTGCTTTAGGTTACATTGATTAATTATAAGGCTATAAAATCCCATATATTAATTTCAGGCATCGGCTTTAGAAATTGGGAAATACAATATCAGGGTGAATGCAATAGCAAGAGGATTGCACATTGGAGATGAATACCCAAAGGCAGTGGGCAAAGACAGGGCAGAGAAGTTGGTGAAGGATGCAGCTCCACTGGAGAGATGGCTAGACCCCAAAAAGGATGTCGTTTCAACAATTATTTATTTAATAAGTGATGAGTCAAAATACATGACAGGCACTACCATTTTTGTTGATGGGGCACAGTCTATCACAAGGCCTCGGATGCGTTCTTTCATGTGAACGTGATTCCTTTTCCCTGGGCGCCACCTTTTAATTTGCTCCTTTTGTTTTTATTTGAAGGTGAAAAAAACTTGGGGCATTTATTTTAATAATATACTACCATTGTTGTTGACGAGGCAAAGAGGAGGCCTCGATTGTGTTCTTCTATGTGATTCTCTCTCTTCGATCTGAACTTTACATGTGATTCCATTTGTATTACATTAAAAAAAAAGTATACTTAATAAGTTATATTAACTTTGTAGTCGTACTCTATACTGTACGCTATTTGATCAATATAATTAGTGGACCCTTTTTTTTGAACGATGATCATTTGAGGTCAGGTCCAATATGAGTGGAATTTGAATCCACCAATGTAATTATGTCGTTTTGAAGTATTAATTATCATTCGTAAAAACTTTATCGTTACAACTAATTAATCAATTTTGTCGTCAATGTATTTAATTTATTATGCGTACATGGGAATATAGATCATTACTTTTATATTTTATAAAAATACACTAAATATAACAATATTTGTAAATAACATAAAGAATAAAACAATTTTGTTGGGAAGTGTAGAGTCTAATTACCCTCATTCGAATAATCACCCTACGCAAAAGATTACACGTAGCCAAAATTTTATTAAGGAGGAGCAAAAAAAGGGAAAAAATCATGTTGAAAACGTAAAAAGACACGCTAAAGTGCCATAAATTGGCGCTAGGGCGTAGTGGTACAGAGCGCACGCGTTGGGCGTCATTTAAGGGTGTGGCCACGCACATGGAAAGCCAAGACTTGGTGCAGAATGAAAACGCGCGCAACAGTGCTGGCTAAAAAAGCGTGGCCATGCACTTCTGAGGCCTAACACGAGAGAGAGCTGTTTTGGGGGTTATTTGTTTCCTATTTCTTGTAAATCTATAAAATACGATTTGGTAAGAGCTTATTTTATGTAACTTCAAAAAAATAAAGTAATAGAGTGGCTAGAGTAAAATTCTAAAGATAATGTGCAATTTTTTTCTTGTAAACTTCTTCATTATCATAGTTAATTATTCTGCAGCGACTACAAATAGACGTAATCTTTACATTGAGGGTGAACCACTATAAAATTTTATGTGTGCTCTTATTTATTTTTGTTTCGTATAATTTGAGCTCTTGGTAAAATTAAGGCTTATAATTCGCAACAAATATATCCATCTAAAACATTAACGTAGGAATATCTTTATTCTTAAATAAAATTTCTTATTTTATTTCTTGACATTCTTAAGTTTTATATTCAAAGCTTGGAAATGTCAATTTCATAACTACTCAAGTTCGACTCAAATTATTGTTGAGGACTTGTGGTACCATGCTTATTTACTTATTTTTTAAAATGGAAAGCAAATAAAGTAAGCTCTTTGTTATTTACTATACCTAATAACGTAATGAGAAAGTCTTACGATGCAACAAAAGAAAAAAAAAAATTGCAAAAGTAAAATATGTTTTTAGTTGCTTAAAAAAAAAATGTCCGAGGCAGGACGAGCAAAAGAAAGATATTTAGGAACATATAAGCACCTTTTACAATCTAAGAAGCGCGCTGAAGCTACTCCTAATTATAAAATAAAAAACTTATGGAATTATAACGTGAAAGAAATGTTATTTGCATGTAATAATAGTAAGATATGTTTTTCGCTCTAGTACACCAGTTTCTATTATATATACAAATCTGAACAAGTAGGAACGAGCCTGAGGAGCTTTTCAAGCCCACTTTGTAGAGACCCAAGTTCCTAATCCTAAATATATGAGCCGGGAAAAACTTACATAAATCATCTCAAGCTCCCCTCCAAAAAACAAAAAATCATCCCAAGCAAAAATTCTTCAAACATAATTAATTTTTTTGGCATGGAGCAGTTTGGATCATTATTTCAATTATAAACAGTGTAAAGCTCTTACATGATATAGTAAAAAAAAAAACGTTGCTACAGTAAAAACTCTTAAATGCTATAATAAAAAACAGTTCTAACCCATAATTCTTACCATTATGCCAAACACCCTAACGTGTTAAGAAACTTTGAGAGTACTTTTAACCGACATTTTATCAGGTTAGATTTGTAGGTTGATATTATATCTATTAATCGTAGCTTTTTCTATCCATGTTAGATTCAATCGAAACATAGAGAATTTATTTATAATGATCAAACTATAGATCTTAGAAGTAACAACGAATTAATGTAGATGTAGGGTAAAAGTTAACTCCGTTAAAAGAGTATGTATTATAGAAAAGTGATGTTTTAAGATGGAGAATAAAATTTATTTTAAAAGCATGTGCAGTGTCAAATTAGAAACGTAAAGAAATATTTGAGTAGGGTCAACTAGAAACTCTTCTATATCAGTAACTTCACGCATTAATTATTTATTATTGCAATTGGAATTTTATGGGACACTAGTTTTTTTTACCCAAAAAATATTAAAATATATATCATAGTCATTTAGCATCGATTTCTGTGGAGTTTGTTTTCCGAATATTTGTTGTTTCATCTTGAAATTAAAGAATCAAATTGTTGAAAATGTGTATGTCATACACACACACACATATATATGATGTCCCCCTTTTGAGGAGCGGCTTTGGTAGTGGTTTTTCATTAATTTTAAACAACAAAAGTCCACAATCATTTCAATTTTGAATTGCTTATTATTCATCAAAGAATTGATAGTGCGCACATTTTTCAAACAGACCGATGGTAAGGTAAGGACCTTTACGGGAAGCACTGTTTTTTTCTGTTTTTTCAACTTTCATAATTATTAACATTAGACACAAAAATTGTTTCCCTATTAATGTTTTATTAATGTTTTATATGGTGGTGAGAACTATTAGTTATAATTGTTTTTACTATAACATATAAAAATTTTATATTATTTATAACTGAAATAATAGTCCGAACTGTTGTATGCCAAAACCTTAATATTATACACAACCACCTTATATTTTACATATATACATATACATATACATATACATAAGCATTTACATATACATATATCATTTTCTGTCTTCATTTGATTGTTGCCAAACTGCGCTTTGGGTCATCAATAGTCAGTCAGAAATATTACACATAAAATCGTCCTTTTTAATATAAACTCCAAAAGTCGTGACATTTTCCAGGAAGACTCATCATATGCTTATCAAGTGTTCGAGATCATCATGACCGTATTTGAACTGTTGTCGCTGAGCAATCACGGGCATAAAACAAATTGATAATTTTACACACACACACACACACAAAGCGCGTCCTGATAAAGTACCAATGCTTTATATACAAAACATGCATGATATGTATTTATAGTACAACATATATTCATCGAATGCTTGACTTGTTTTAGACGAACATGTGTGTATATACGTAACCTTAGAAATTAATTAAATATAACTACTGTGTAAATAGTAAATTAATATGCCTTGATGTCATTTAAACTTAATTTAATTATTTTATGGTATTTTTAAATTAATTTTATGGTATTTTTAAATTAATTTTACTTTTAATTATTTTATTTATTATTTTAAATTTTGAAACAAAACAATTTATCAAATGCCTAATACGTCCCACTTTGAAAACCATGTGCTGGATATAGTTTCCAGCTTAAGAAAACCACCCAAACCCCTCTCTATTTATTTCCTCACTCTCTTCCTTTCCCTCTCATTCTCTTAGACACACACATACACTCTCTCTCTTCCCTTTTTCTCTCGCTGTGTCTCTCTCTCTCTTTCTTTCTTGCCTCTCAACTTTGTTCCAAAATTTGAGCAAGGGCCTTTGATTTTCAACGGGTTGGAGGCTTAGGAACACGATTGAGCTTCCACAAACTTGATTCAAAGCTCAAATTTGAGGTTAGTTTGCCTATTTCTGAAATTTCAAACTCTTGTCCCATTTTTCAATTTTTCCTTATATGTTAAGTATCTGAGTTTCTTAAGCTTAGAAAACCTTCAATCTAGGTTTGTAGGACCCAAATTATCATGAATCTAGGCTTGATTGAACAAAAATCGAGTTAAATCAAGTTTTTCTCTTTCTTCCGTTTTCAAATTTATTTAAAAATTTCTATGTAAAACTTATTTAAAAGTGTTTAAATATGTTCCAATATGTTTTGATATCATTTATGAACATAATGCATGCTCTGTGAACTGAAAAACAAGTTTAAAATGAGATTTCGAGCTCAGGGAGGCCGAGACTCGAAATTTAGAATTTTTCAGATTTTGTCAGTTCGGCAAGCCAATCATGAGCATCGGCAAGTTGGATTCATGAGTCCGGCACACCAGACTCATCTTGTCGGCAGGCCTAACCTAGACCAGTTTAGCAGGTTGGTGTTGGGCAACCGATAGGCTGAACTGTAAAAGTTCAGCAGGCTAGTCCAACAAGTTTGGTAGACCGACAGGGCCTTGTAAAAATTTGTTATTTGCACCTGTTTTTACTATATAAAACTTAGATAGAGACTCTGACCTTGTCATATGATTTTGTGAATGTTAAAGGCATACTAAGACACCATGGGATAGCAGAGTATTGTAGAATATTCTTAGTTAGATATTGACAAACTTAGTTCATATTTAAGGTTGTTCGTGGTTCCGTGGAGCTAACGTATATAGCGAGTTGGGACTACGATGTTGAGCTTTTGTACTGGATATCGAAGTAGGACTCCAAACCTCTTTCTTTAGTAGCTATATTTTAAAAAGGGGTTTTGGCCACAAAATGGTTTTCTTTAAAATGTTTTTGAGAAATGATTGAAATGAATTTACCGGTTATTTTCATAAATTGTTGAATGATGAGATAATCATAATGAATGGCAAAATAAATGTAAATGAACATACTTGGTAATGTGAGACCTGAAATAATGATACACATATATGGAATGATGCCATACTCAGAGATCGAGTCGTATAGAGAACGACATTGGGGGCAGGCCTTGAAACCCAATTGTGCTATACGGTAGTGCTATTAATGGTTTGCCCAAGATAATGATAATGAGCTTATTTCTGGTTGAATAATTAGACTAGATGGTAAGAATGAAAATTTATACATTTCCTTTACTGTATTTTATATTTCTTAAATTAATGCCAAATTTTTATATTCAAGTTAATAATTTTAAAGCTTAGTTTTACTGAACCTTTCGTTCACTGTTTATATATCGTAAACTTCTCCCCTAGGCAGACTTCAGCTTAGGACCAATTTGGACTCTTCTAGTCAGACATGTGAGCCGTAGGAACTCTGTTTAAATTAATTGTTTACTTAATCAAGGCATGTAATATTTTAATTTTTATTTCTTGTATTATATTGTAGTTGTAATTTATTATTATTGGTACTATGTGCGTGCACTTGTGTGGGTCCGTTAAGACCCGACTAGCATTTAGTAGGCTTTATTATTCAATTTCATTTTATCTGCTTTAATTTAACAACAATTACTTTAATAAGTTTTAAAGTGTCACGTTTTCAAAATAATTCAAATATTTAATTGGCTATTTAATTAAAATATTAGTTTATTTAATTCAATTAATTTGCCATGTCACTACGGGATCGGGGTACGTGATAATATACATACATACACATACATATATATATATATATATGTATAATGCTTTAATTAGGTGTGAGCTTTTGGACTTTAGAATTTCTATTAGGTAGGACCCTTATCAACAAAGGATTTAACTTGTCAAGGTATACTAATCGTTTCCAGGCTGTGACTTAAAACTTTAAATCTGTTTGTGTACGTGATCTGGTGCAATGTAACTGTTGAAACATGCGTATGACGATCTTCTTATAATATGGATCAAAAACGATGAAAATTTTCCATTGAAACTATTGGTTCATGTGGTTGCTTTTAACAATAAATACACATGTGATAACTCTATAAGATAGTGTTATTTTATCACATTTTTACGTGTAAAATTGGCTTTGTTTTTAAAATTTTTAATTAATTTTTTTTACTTTTAGTTTTTAATTTGTTTTGTTGTATTTGAATTAATTTTTAAATAATTTTAATGTGTTGCAAATATTTTTCTCCCCTTTAATATTTAATTTCCTCAAGTTTGTATTTAATAGGGTAAGATTTGAGTAAAAATGTAAGAAAAAATTATTTGAGTCAGAATTATTAAAGAAAAAAAAAGAAAAGAGAATAAATAAAAATTAAATTTAAATCTCAAATTTGATATTAGCCGTTGGATGAATCAGATGGACGGTCCAGATGCAACGCTTGCAGCACACGCGGGAATAAACGAAGAGTGGCCAATACGCCACTGGAGCAAACAAATCACGTGGGCCCACTCTTCTGACGTGTGTATCTTCTATCCGCCAACCAGAAAGGCGCGTGTCTGCACATGCAGGCTCCAAGCACGTCATGCGCCGTCTGAACAGTCCATGCCGGATTTTTTTTTTTTGCATTAATTTCCTGATTGTGAGCTCCTTTGGCGGCAAAAACAAACAAAAAAATAAGATGAGCTAGTAAAAGGTTAATATGTGTTATGCATTCCGGAAAGCAAACAAACAAACAAGGGAGTTGTTTTCTTCTTTGCGCGAGATTCATGTTGAATTATGGACATCCATATATTTAGCACTCACATTTTAGAGTCTGAGTACGAAGCAATAATGAGAAATTGTTTATCGTAAAAATCGCTCTTTTGAAGGTTATAAGCCTTGAATTCGAACTCTTCAGGCATTCAATTCTCAAAAGCAATAAGCTCCACTTATAGCTCATTCGGAGAGCAATTCGGAGCGGTTAAAAAAAAATCTTTTGTAATTTCTTTGTAGTTATTTTTCTTTTGTAATTTTCTTGTAACTTTCAAGAAGAGGAGGAGGAATAAAACTGTTTGAAAGGACTCAATATATTTTTTTTCAACAAGTTTATTTTAAAGCTTTCTCTTATTTTATTGTTGTTATAATGTATGCATTATTGTGTTGTTGTTGTTGTTATTTTTGTTATTATGAACGAATTTTCGTCATGTTGGAATTATGAATATTTTATTTAGTTGAATTATGTTATTATGATTTTCATATTTATGTTGAGCATTTATTTCTAAACTCAATGATTTCAAAAACCTGATCAACTTTTTAATGAATTGAGGATTAAATTGAAACCGAGAAGAGATACATGTGACTTAACTCATTGAAAACTTTGACAGGTCAAGTAGCGACTCTGACTAAACAATTGAGGAATCTAAAAGGTGAATGCTATTCATACTTCTTCCAAAAATTGTGAATCATATGGTGATTGCTATGCCAGTATGGACTAGCAAATGGTGGAATCATTTCCCACTCAGTAGGAAAAAACAAGTAAATTTTGTTTCCAACTTAACTGGCAACTATATAATCCAAATTCTAACATTTACAATCCTGCATAGAAAAATCATCCAAACTTTTTGTAGAGTAACAACCAAAATGTATTAAGAGCACTTCCCCTTGGATCAAGATAAAAAGCCTTTGTTAGAGGATATTGTTGTTCAACTCGCTACCACTACCAATTAACCTGTTTCCAAAACTGATCAATTCATATCTAAAACCAAGTAGAGTTTTCAAAACCATTTGGCCTCTATTCGGAGTTTGGAAGCACAAATTAGTCAAATTGCTAACACTCTCGCTAAAAGAATTCAAGGAACATTACCAAGTACTACTAAAACAAACCCTTGAGAGCATGTCAAAGCTGTCACTCTTCAAAGTGGCAAGGATCCTGTTAGAGAAGTTGTTGACAATCCTGAATTATCTGAACCTCCAAAGGAAGTTGAAGAACCAAAGTCAAATTCCTTGTTACGAATGGGGAATTGTTTGAAGGAAGGACTCAGTAGATTTATTTTACCAAACAAGTTCATTATAAACCTTTCTCTTATTTTATTGTTGTTATAATGTATGCATTATTGTGTATTGTTATTGTTACTTTGTTAATATGAACTAACTTTCTTTATGTTGGAATTATGACGTAGCTAAATTATGAATATTTTATTTAGTTAAATTATGTAATTATGATTTTCATATTTATGTTGAGCATTTATTTTTGAACTTAAAGATTTCAAAAACCTACTCAACTTTTTAATGAATTGAGGATCAAATTGAAACTAAGACGAGATATTTATGACTTAGCTCATTAAAATAGTTGCCATAATTCTAGGGGAGGATAGATATTCACCCTTTTGTTTTATATGGTCATTTTGAAATTACCATGAAACTTAATGAACTTAGGCGTAATAAATTCATATAGAGATATAATGCATTTTTATGCTTAAGTATATATATAGCTTGAGAAAGAGTACATAAAACATGGGGAATTCGACAGTCAATATAATATGAAAAATCATAATAATATGTTTAATTAAATAAAATAAGATTAATTTAATAAAATCATAATTATGTTGAATTTTTGTTTAGGTTAAATTTAAAATTGTTTAAATTTTGAGGTATTTTGATTTTAGAATTTTTTTAAATTTTCAAAAGTTCTGAATTAACGGTTATTCAAATAAAATTAAAATTAATAAATTTTGGTAATTAATAAACAAAATTTTCTCATCGGAACAATCTTTACTCACTCTTTATTACTTGTTTGCAATAATGTGCAGTTATGTTTTCAAAAATCTACAACAATTTACATACATACATACATACAAACATACATACATACATACATACATATATATATATATATATATATATATTCCTGCCCCCCATTTGACACTTTCTTGCAATAACGTAAGATTAAGAAATAATAAGACATTCAAGCGTCTTCTAGAGTCTAGAAACACACTTTCTCAAGAGAAAGAAAAGAAAAACATTAAATTTTATGGTTGGTTCCAAGAACATCAAGGAAATTTTGTTTCAGTCGCTAGAATTTAAACTGAGCCCAGTACTTGAGAAAATTTAGTGAGCCGTCATAACAATTTTTATTTTTTATTTTTGTTAATCAGTTTCACTGCTCTTGCTTATATGTGTATAATATAGAGTTTAGAAACTAAATTATTAAACAAGAATTTTATAAAAAAAAAGGATAAAATAGAATTTAAGTTGGAGACCAACCAAAGACGTATTCAGAAGAAATCTGTCGTAACTCGCTCATATTATTTTATACAACAATATTTAAAAATGAATTTTGTCGCATAAAATTCTCATTTTGACTTACGCGGATCAGATCATGATGTGTACATGTGTGTCTACACACACACACATATATATATACATTTATTTATCTATTTATTTATGCAGAGGAATATACAATTATATCTGGCCGCCAGCATAAATAGAATATTAATAATTAGAGACATATATGATACAATTAGGCCGGTCGTCCTTTCAACAATGGCAGCTGATCATCATGCATGCATGGAATATTATTCTTTGAAGACCAAAAAAAAAAAAAAAAAAAAAAGGAAGCAGCAGCCTTACATTTGTACTAGAAACAACTCTATTTATTAATACAATTCTGAATCATTTTCGATCCAAAAACCAGAGTTATTATAATACAGTTAAATTATAAAAAACTAAAATAAAAATGCACTAATACAGTTCTTGATGAACAATTTTATCACCACAGTAATTCTATAGATTAGCTAGTATTTAGTACTACTTTTCTTGAATTTTCGTTTGATCATCAGCCGAAGTTCTATAATTATAACATGCACATATAGTACTACAAACACACTAATGATAGGCAGACTTAATATTATACATGCATGCATTATATGTATATAAATATAGATATTTATATATATATGTTGAGTGAATTGTAAAGCTGTGATTAGCGTAGAAGTCATTGTCTTCTAGAATCAACATCGGGGTTTGTATTTACGGCCAAAAACAAGAGAGTGGAAGAGTGCTTGGCTGCTGCGCATCCTTTTAGGTAGGACACGAACTCTCGATTCGGTTTCCTTCAGCCGCCGCTATCAAAATAAAATTGTTAACGAGAAAAAACAATATTCGATTAGTCCGTTGTCTAGTGACGACGCTACGTATTGTTGACTCGTAAATTCACCTATTTTAATCCACATAATTTGTCTCTTACTTTTCTTATAATGCCTTGTTGAATTTTTTTTAACCATGCCACTCTCGCCATATATTTCAATGTTGTAAAAATCCTAATTTTACTAAATTTTTTAAGCGGGCATTATTAAAAGATCTGCTTCTATAGTGTTGCAAGAACTTGTCTATATGTATAAACTTGGTCATTAGAGTCACTAATTATGAACATGAATGAACAATTGAAATTAAAAGAGAGTAGAAGTGGAACCAAGAAGAAGTTTTCCTCAAAAAAAAAAAAAAAAAAAAAAAAAAGAACCAAGAAGAATTGTTGCAATGTTATGAATTCATTCGAAGGAGCCTTGACCTTCATTGAAAGAATATTTGAGAAATTAAAACCTCCAAAACACAAAAATGCCAAATTATTCATCCCTCATTAGATATAGTTCAATGAACTTGTGTAAAATGGTTATTGCAACTCTAGTACTGCAACATTTCCAGTAAAAAAAATTGCAACGCCACATATAAAATTTGACATAGTGTTTGACTTCAAATTTACCACTTAGATAATATATGTCAAAATTTTAGCATTTGGTTCTAATCTATTAACAATATATAAAAGAGGGAATAATTTTTGTTCTTCGACCTTCCATTGAAACAATTTAATGATTCAAGTTTTATTCTCTTTTCACTTAATTTATATCCAATGGTCCAAGTTTAGTACACTGGCCTTTTAATTCTCTAACACCTCATACATCAATTTGTATTAATTATTTTTTTCTCTTTTAAAATTCTTTGCTATTGCTTATGTATTAAATTTAAGTAGCTCCATTTTTGTTTTCTCGACTACTCTTTAAGCTTAATTTATTCTCACCTTCATTTTCATTTCATATTTATATTTTTTTTCCTGCTTTCTGTACTCTCATTTCACTTCTTAATCATTTAAATATATACATATATATATATATATATATATATATTCCCATCTTTTTTAAAAAAAATTAGTTGTTCACCAAAATTTTTAATTTCAATCATAAACGATTAGTGTATGTACTAAATATGACAATCTAAGTATATTGATAAAACGTCGTATAAATTCGTTTTTTTTTTTATATTAAGAAGTTAAGTTTTTATATTTTTTATTTGAAACTTATTCTCAAATTTATTACATTCAATTGGAATATGCAATAATAGGTTCCTTTAGGAGGATTATATTTTATTTTCAATTTCTATGTAGATCACATCAACTAGTTTTGTATGAACTTATTTTGAAATAAAAATAAAATAAAATAAAAATTTAAACATTTGTCCCTGTAAGGGGCGTGCCTCAGGCACGTCTCTCTCAAACTAGTTGTTGATTAATGTCTTGACTTTTTAACCTAACAATTTTATAATTTTTTGTTTATTTTAAAACAAATTTTCTTTTGCAAATGTTGAGATTCAAGATTCATGATAAAAAGGAGATATAACAATTAAAATAGTATTTTACGAGTATAAAATGAAACAACATATCAAAACACATCATTTTACACTATTTTGTGCCTATTATATAACTATATAAATTACTTTAAATATAAATTAAAACCGCAACAATCAGCCAAATATAAATTGATTTTTTTTTACGGAAATATAAATTGATATTTGGTACCTTCTATTAGGACCACTTCGCTTGTTATTTCCATCCATCATTTTTAAAAATTAAATAATACATATTTATATAAATAGGGAGCATATCACCATCTAAATATCAATAATCTTCTTCTCTAAATGACGTGAGACATTACATATGTAACGTCCAAATGTGTCGTCTCACTTCATAGGGGGGAAAAAAAAAAGAAAAATCCAACCTGACCTACGCGGTAGCTCTTGATTTATCATAATTGAAATGGGAATTTAATTATTAATTATTTTTCTTGATGTGGGGAACTTGTTTCAAAGAATGAGAGAGGTAGCTAATTACTTTTCATACTTTCAAAAAATAGTGCCCAATTGATGACAACGATCAGACCACAAATTGGTCGTAGTTGAGTCTAGAAGACCAGAATTCTCACCATTCCATTGGAGTTATGATCGGATATAATTCCAAAAAGGACTTAGATTTTTCCAAAGGATGATGTAGGAACCGGTGACCATTTGGGCAAAATTGAAAATGAAATCAGAGGATCATTCTAAAGGAAGGAAAAAGGAAGTTGGGATCCTCTCTACTAACTGCCTTTAAATTTGTGGCATATTGTATACATATTGATTGGACTGTTCAAACTTCAGCTATTTGAAAATTAATTACGAGGTAGATTTGTTTTTGTTTGTTTGTTTTTTTTTTTTTTTCTAATATTGTCTGTCATTCTCATTTGTGCCCTTGAATTTTGGAGACATTTTTGTTTACTTCTCGAAACTTTAAAACTTCACATCTTAAGTGGAATTTTAAATTAATCTCATTTAACCCCTCTGAAAATAAGCCAAAAAAGAAGAAGAAGAAGAGAGGAACTCCAAAGTCTTTCTTTTAAAATTTATGTTAAAAACAAATGAAAAAGATCACACGATCACCCTTAACCTTTTTTTTTTTTGTCTCAATTTTCATAAAAATTCTAAAAAAAAGAGTTAAATGAAGCTATTTCAAAATTTAAGGACAAAGTAGTAATTTTAAAAATCTAATAGGCAAACTAGTAATGAACCCAAAGATTTTGGAGCACAAATGCAATTAACACGGTGTTTGAAAGTATTGGTTAGAATTAATAGTTGAACAAATTTTAGTTAAAAATATTGTAGCATGTGAGAGCTTTACACTTTAGCATATTTTTTTTTGACACTATAAAATATAAATGTTTTATACTATAGCAACTAAAAGCTTTAAACTGTATTATTATCGCTTATGGAGGAGGCGGCGCAGTCGTCCCTTTTCGCAACCTGTTTTGTATCCCTTATTCAACATTCAAATGCACGTGTCTTCCTTTTGAGTTCTCCTAATTGAGAAAGCATGCGCATGTGCATACAATGCACCTCTCGCTTTCTTTCCCACGTGCCCATCTCCATCAATTAGAAGACACAACTTATAAGATACGTACAGTGTTTTTTCATGTTCTTTATTCCTATCTTTGAGAATATGTGGAAGGAAGAAAAGGTCAACCTTCTAATAGGTGGAGTAAGGGTTTTTTTTTTGGGTGAGGGCATGAATTAAATGAAAGTTATAAACAGCAACTTTTATTTTCGTTTAATAAAATTTAATTATTGTGTTGAAAATAAAGAGTCTAGAAAGTTATGACTTAATATATATGGTGGTATGGTTGATTTTTATTTATATGTGATTTCAATTTTAAAATACGGGTTTAAAAGTCAAAACTTGGATCTAGCTAACTGAAGTTATTTTAAATTCTATTCAGATATTGAAAATTAAAATAAATTGAGTAAATTACAAGAAATTTTGTAATATTAATTTTCTAATTGGAAAGTAAAAGTATAAGGAGTTCTTACGTCCGACGGGGATATGGGGAAGCTAGCTTCGCCCTTGTTTATATAATGATAATTTTAATATTTTTTAAGAAAAGATTAAATAAGTGTCAATTTAATTAGGATGTGTCATTCACCAAATTTTAGTTTAAAAATAACTTTAATATTCAAAACCCTCTAGTACTATTATTGATTTCTTGCCCTTAGAGAATAGCTGCTCTCTATATTAAAGAGAAACCCAAGAGGCATGTCATTGGATTTGAAAATTAGTGGTGTCAAATAACAAATATATATACTATATTGATTAATCTGATCCGTTTTAATTTTCAGCTATTTGTTGACCACATTAAGCCTAGCTAGCTAGGGTGCTTTTTGTCTTGAGGTGACAAAAGTAGGGTTCATTTCATGAACATTGGACAAATAATAAGATTTCCATAATTAATTTTAAAACTCATATGTGGATGGTTGAAAACATTCAATTAACGTGCGTTGGATAAGAGAGTAAAGGAACATGGTCCGGAAAAAGATTGCCTTTTACAATTTCAGGGGGAAAAGAAAAAAAAGAAGAAGATACCCTTCTACTAAAAGCGACGAAAGCTGTAAAAGCCCCTTTATCAAGAACGGTTTTTATCCTAATTATATATGATGATAATCATCATCAACATGAAGAGTTGAAAGTTTGCAGCGATGAACGCCAGCTGAATTAATACATAGACATACATATACATATAGTTTTTATCTTAATTTTTATGTGTTGGGCATAACCTGTTGGCAATTATTTAGACTAATTACTGCGCTTCAACTATAAATTCAATTGCTCTCGAATCTCTTTGTATCGTAGAACTCAAATTTCCTAAGAATGTTCGGTGGACCGGTTTGAATCGAAAAAGTTTCAGTTTTAATCAGATTTATAATAGTGTTTTTTTTAATATATAATTGAGTTGATACATTATTTTCGATTCAAACTAGCGATCGAAACGTCTTATCTTTTATTTGGAATATCGGTTAAAGAATGTATGTTTTAAATTGAAACTTAAATTTACGTTTGGCCTTTCATCAGTTACAACTAATATTAAACCCAATTAGTTGAAACTGGGAGTTTCAATCTCAACCAATATTTTTGGTTCAAGTACTAGTTCAAACTACAAATTATGGTTTAAACTCATATTTTTTGTTCAAATTCAAAACGATAATTTCAACTACTTTTGGTTTAAACTAACTTTTTAACAAATTTTCAAAAATTAGTTACAACTAAAAAACATGATTTAAAATTATTTTATTAGTTCCAACTAATATTGGTTCTAATTAACCCATAGTTCTAACTGATGTTCCATTAAAAGCAAAGGAATAATGAATCTGTTAGTGCTATTATTAATTAATTTGTTAGGCATAAAGCATTACAAAATCTATACCCATTGAGTAATATATATACTAAGCAAGGTCATCAATAATAATTAATTAACTGAAAATATCCTAATTAATGAAGCCAAAAACATGCACCACTAATTAGCAAATCCTACAAGAGATGTTTCTTGGAAACTAATACATGTTATATTCAGCCCGAAGGGTTGGTTCTTTATATAGAAACATGACCCACCACCGAAAAATCTTTTATTAATTAAAAGCAAATGAATAATGAAAGCAATAGCTTTGTCGTCCAATACATGCATATACGTGTGTGTATATATATATATATATAACTCTCTACACGTGTGACATTTTTTCCGTCTCAAAGGTCAAAAAGATACTGCTCTTAGTCTACGTCTTAGTCATTGGAGTACTCCACCATCTAAGCACCCACGTAATCAAAATTAAGATTAATTACACACTTAATCAACAAATCTAATGTAATTATAATATATTGTCACATTACTAATGGTGAAGCCGCCTCAATTTTCAACCTCACCTTTCTTTCCTCTTTTTCTCTTTCTTTGATGATCAAATCGCTGCGCTAATGAATCCATAATTTTCTTCATCATAGGTACCATTGTCGTGCCGTTTACGACACCTATAAGCACTATATATCCAACATTCACTTTTTCTTTTTTTCGATTTATTCATGAGTAAATAATGTTTGCTTTAAATTTCTTCTATATAAGCATACATGTAGAGTGATATTAAATGCTTTTTCGCCAGCAAGTCGCCAAGCTCCTCGTTCATATTCTCTTATTTTCAAGCTCTAGTACTAAAACATTCTTCAATTCTTCTTCTTCTTCTTCTTCTTCTTCTAAAAAAAAAAAAAAACTTTTTCTTTTCTTTCTTCCTCTTCTTTCAAAAAAAAAAACTTTTTCTTTTCTTTCTTCTTCTTCTTCTTCTTCTTCTATGTTCAGGTCAAGATAATATACTGGCTTCCAATGGAGAAATATCAGATGTTCTTTCCTTGCTCATCATCGTCAATGGCAAGCTCTCAAGCTTTGATAAGTAGCTTTGATCATGGTCATGATCAACATCAGCCGAATGGGCTTTTGGGGTTGAGGACAGATCTTCATCAAAACCATGTCATGATCAGAAACCCATTAGATCATCATAATCAGATGATGATCATCAATAATAAAGATCACCATCATGATGATCGTCATCAGAGTGTTAATAATAATGATCATGATGAGGGCAAATCATCAACGGCAGGGAAAAAGAAGGGAGAGAAGAAGATAAGAAAGCCCAAATACGCCTTCCAAACAAGAAGTCAGGTTGATATACTTGATGATGGATATCGCTGGAGGAAGTACGGCCAAAAGGCCGTGAAAAACAACAAATTTCCCAGGTAAATGTTTTTTAATTTCATAATATTGTAATTAACTAAATTTAATTCGTGTATCATGATCATTTTGAATTTCTTTGGGGCCCATATCACGTTTTTCTCGTTTCAGCTGTCTTCTCACTACGATCGAAAAAAAATGATTGGTCTAATATTCCTAGCAATTATACCCCCACCATTGTATATAGTACATACATATAAAAATATCCTATACGTAAGTTAAAACTCATAATTTCTTTCTGCGCCTTTTTTGCCTAAAATCAAGTTAGAGATGTATTGCATATTAAGCATAAATACATATGGTAGATTTGTATGTATAGGGAAGTTGAATTTCAAGCTATAAAAAAGAAAAGAAAGTAAATAGGAAAGTTAAGCTAAACATATTATATAGATCGACCCATGTATATCTTTCCATGAATCGAAACACATGTATTAGTGTTTTTGTATTCATATAATAGGCTTTTGCAAACTCGTATAATTGTGATCAACTTTATTCTGATATAGGGTTTTCGGTCCACTCCTCTAAATTTTTTTTCTTTCTCCTTTGCATTCATTCTTATATTGTTGCATGCATATGCGATTATTTACATGATAGCTAGAGTTTAATATATATGTATATATATATATATATAGACATCATGTAGACTCATTATGTATCGAAGGAAAACAACACTTTCATTTAAAAAAAAAAAACAAAAACAAAGAGAGGAATTGTTAAAACTTAAGTGATTTCAACAATATATAGGGGTTTTATACAATGGAGGTTCAGAGAATTCATGGATTCGTTTAGGTTATGAACCTTTAAAGTACTACAAACTAATCATTATTAATTAATCACATTAATCCAAACCTAAGGATTGATTAAGCTGTATTAGATGATCAAATTTTATGAACTAATAATCTCATCATCATTTAGAAATACAGATGCTATTCTAAATAATGAAAAATAATTGAGTTCTTGGAGTAAATACATTATCATCTCCTCGCTACGTAGCAATTCGGACTGTACAAGCAGACATGTTTGCAAATCAGAAATAACTAATTGGATGATTAAATTTGTGCATGTCATCATTGTACAAGAACCATGTTATTCTTTTCTGTATCATTTCAATTATATTCCTGATGGGACAAAACTATCAAGAGAATACTTGTATACCAGAATGAGGCATAATATGCTGGTTATTTATTAATTAATTACGCTTATATATATTGACTCACCACATTTGGATTAATTAGTAGCTAGACTTCAATTAGTATAACATTTGGATTAATTAGCAGTTAGACTTCAATTAGAATAGAATTAAATAGATAAAATGTGTCTATATGAAGTTGATACAGTTAATTACCAGCTAATTAATTAGTATGGTGCTTAATTATCCGCTATATGTGTCCATTACTCTATATATACTTCATGGTTCTACCCAGAAAACATTACTTTATTAGAATTAATATATTTTCAGTTAGTACAACTTTCTGCAAACTTTCAGAGACCAAATGCTGCCTCGGATTCAATCACGAACAATGTCTCAATTATACCTGCATAATTTATCTGTATATATATATGTATATGTGCAAGTATTTTTTCAATTACGAATAATATTAAAACGTAATTTTCTGCATGAAATTAATCAGCAATATATACACACGACGTAAAAAAATAAATAATAACCAAAAAATTTGTGGATAATATGGTGTGTGGGATTGTGCAGGAGTTACTACAGGTGTACGCATCAAGGGTGCAATGTGAAGAAGCAAGTCCAACGCTTAACCAAGGATGAAGGAGTTGTGGTGACTACTTATGAAGGAATGCACACACATCCAATTGAGAAGCACACTGACAATTTTGAGCATATCTTGAACCAGATGCAAATTTACACTCCCTTTTAAACAAATTGCTACTTAATTAATTACGTCTCTATTATATCTATGACGTAGTTAATTAGTAGCTAATTAGTGTGCTTTTCTCGATCTTAAAATATAGAATAACCTAAATCTGTAATATGTAGTTCATATGTATGCAAATAAGTTAAAATTGGGAGTTGTGGAATTTTAATGTATTTTTGTTTAGTAGACCATGCCAATTTAGAAGTACACTTAGGCATTTCCTAGGTTTTGTAATATTCTTTGATTAAGACAGTGAAATATATTAGCTTTCGAACCCATGCTCTTCATTGGGCACGAGAACTTGATGAAAAGTTGATTACTGTAAGCATTTATGAATGAATATCTTCTTTTTTTCTTAATTTTTTTAATATATTACTCATACCATGCATGGTGTATAAATTAAAATTAAAGATTATCCATATAATTATAGGATATCTGTGTATGCCTTGATTGGTTAGATGAAGCATGTAATTTTCTTTTTTTCTAATGGATTTTTTTTAGTGATATATAAGTTATTGCAATATTTTGATGAGTCAAGTTTGACTTATTTCTTACACTAACATCCGGGCTTGAAGAATGTTGGGCCTTTCAATCTTGAGTAGATTAATGGAGGAGAAATTATACGAAATGTCAGTTCTTGGAGGAATCATGGTAAATTATAGTCGCACTTTATCTAGTGTGAAGAAAATAGCAGAAGGCCTCAGGTTATGTTGTAATTTCTCTTTTGGATCTAGTTGTAATTTCTCCTTCATTGGTTAGTGTGTTGTTTATATATGAAAATATGATATTTCACAGATCCGACATGATCGTCGTTAAAATTTTGTATTTATATGAATACAGTTGGCCATCGACGGTCTGCTACAGTCGTCAGTCAATTTTTATATTTATAGTTAATAAAATATCAATAGAGTAATACTGTATATCCCGACAGTCGACAATTCGGCGAAGTCGTAGGTAAATTTTTGTATTTACACAGTAATACAGTATTTTAAGTGAAATACTATATTTCTTGACCGTCGGCGGTCCAGCGAAATTACCGGTGAATTTTTGTATTCCATAGTAAATATGGCATTTTTTTGTAAATATTATATTTCTCGGCTGTCGGTGGTCTGGAGAAGTTGTCGGTGAATTTTTATATTTACATGGCAATATAGTATATTGTATCTTTAAGTCGGCAACGGTTTGGAGAAATCTTTAGAAATTTTTATAATTATATGGTAATATAATATTTCAAGTGAAATACTGTATTTTTTTATCACCGCAAAGTCGGCGATGAACTTTTATATTACATGATAAATACAGTATTTCTAGTAAATATTGTATTTTTTAGCTGCCGATAGTCTGGCAAAATCACTAATGAATTTTGTCTTTATATGGTAATATAGTATTTCAACTGAAATACTATATTTCTTATCCCCTGATAATCCGACGAAGTCATCGATGAATTTTTGTATTTACATAGTAATATAATATTTCAAATAAAATACTATATTTCCTGGTAGCTGCGCGGTCTAGCAAAGTCATCAGTGAATATTTGTATTACACGATAAATACGGTATTTCTTAGTAAATATTATATTTTTCGGCCTGTCAGTAGTTTGATGAAGTCGCTGTGAATTTTTGTATTTACATTATAATATTATATTTCAAGTAAAATATTGTATTTCTTGCTTGTCGGAGGTTTAGCGAAGTCGTAGATAAATTTTTGTTTTTATATGGTAAATACGATATTTCCTGATAAATATTGTATTTCTTGGCCACTGGTGATCTGACGAAGTCGTCGATAAATTTTTGTATTTACACGGTAAATATGGTATCTCCCTACAAATATTGTATTTGTACGACCGGTAGTGATGCCGGTGGGAGGAGGGTGAGAGATATAGAGGATAAAAAAAGAGTGTATTTTAGGGTTTTTATTCTAAATTTCTCATTATATATTAGTCAATTTCTTATGATATGTTATATATTACATATTTTGAAACTACATGATATTATTTATTAAGGTTTAGCCTAGATATACTATTTTGCTTTTTCTCCCTTAATGGAGCTGTGTGACTGATAATCTATTAGTAATCTGGTGATAACATCTCTTGTCAATTTTTTAAGAGATATTTATCTTTTATACCATACACTTTAAGTTAATTTAAAACTTATACTTTTGGTTTTGGATCTCATCGAATTTATACATTTAGATTTGACTTAATACTCAAATTTATATATTTTAATAATCAATATTCAATTTTGACTTAATAAATTGCCCAAACACCCTCAAATTAAAACATAAGAGAATTTTACAAATTTATAAAAAAATTATACTTCAGTTTTAGACTCCAAAAATGTATAAAATACAATAAAAATAGGTTTTTTGTGTATTCTTGTTTTTGTTTTCTTTCTATTTTTCAAAAGTTTTAATTTTTTTCTATTTTACTTAAGGATAGTTTGGTCATTTTAAATGTCAAGATCAACTATTGGATGAAATAAAGTATAAATTTGTGTATTAAATCTAATTTGAAGGAATAAATTCAATGAGATCCAAAACTAAAAATATAATATTTAAATAAACATAAAATACATGGTATAAAATAATAAATTGTGTATTAAATCTAATCAAAAGATATACATTCTATGAGATTAAAAACTAAAGGTATAGGTTTTGAATTAAATTAAAACAGAGGGTATAAAAGAATAAATATCTTTTTTCTAAATGTATAATTTCAGAGTACAATTATTACCAAAAAAATCCAAATTAAATTTAATGCGCCATTTCCTTTTTGAATTTGAGGGAAAAAGGAATTATCACTGTGTCAATTAAAGGCACATTTACTTTATATCAATAGGAAAGGAAAATCAATGAGTGATTTTTTTCCATTTAATTATGTGTTTATTTACAAAATTACTAACAAGAATTTTGTGAGCCTCACAATCACAAATATATAGAGAATGAAAAAAGGGAATGTCAATCCTTACATTTTTTCATGCTGATTCACTATTAAAGGAATGAATGTCTACTAACCACCCAATTTCACGTGTTATAATTCAATAATCGTTTTAACTATATAAAAAGATGTTTTATAATTTAGGGTGTTTCAGGGATAGTTTGAACTCTACAGTTCAACTGCAAACATATAAAATTCTCAGATACCATACAATGTAATGTAAAAATATGTCATAGTATAAAGCTTTTACATGCTAGAGTGTATGGTTTAAATTCTAGACTTGAAACTCTTCTTCCAAACGTCCTATTATATTGATAAGTTTACTACTTTTGAGTTTTATAAAATGAATAATGCTCAATCTTGCTACTTTGCTTTTCTTTCAAATCTTATTATCTTTTCATTGCATTTTTT
>CAMOHE010043175.1:3544-27773 GCA_946598075.1 Artocarpus hirsutus
CCCCCAACCTCAAGAGTAAATAAAGGAGACCAAACCATTATGACAAAATTAGTATTTATTAATTTATGTTTCAAAATTAATAAATAATTTTCTATAAAGTTTGTAATTTCAAATAACTTTATTTTAATGAATATCTAACTTTTTAATTATTTTATTTTTAAATACTTTAAATCGTATTATTTATTTTAAAAATCTATTTTAACATATTTTGTTACAAAATAAAACCGTATGTTTTTATTAAGTTGTTAGTTCATTTATTTCATAATTTACTAAAATTAAGTTGAAAAAATTGACATTTACAATTTTAGTATAATAATGATTATGGCATACTAATAAAAATAATTAGTAAATTGACATAATTATAAATTAGGAGTTAAGCTAAAGCATGGCTATTGTATACGTCTATGATAACGACGTACTTGGAGCTTACATGGTGAGCTTAATTGTATAAGCTGAAAATTATCAGTGGATATTTTGCAAAAAGGTAAGGATTCTATTATTCACCTTTTGTGAGATTTTGATGAATTAAAATTTGATCGTTTTACATTTCAAGATATGTATATGATATTTTAAATATATATAATTATACTCATAACACAATGATGTGGATCTTGTCCTGTATTGTACAGCGAGGAACATAATAATTTGACATATGTTGTTGTAAATTGTAAAGCATGGTTAGAAAAATTAACTCTATAAATAATGATTGATTATAGAGGAATGGTGAGACATGAAAAGGACGGCGGTTACATCCTTGGGCACGAATACCCTAAAAGGTAAAAATAGAGGGATGGTGATGATGCTCCCTTAATTTAAAAGTCCCAAAATGCACTGTATAGGAATAGACTTGGTGTCGACTCGGGGCTTGATGTCCCCTCATTAAAATACCCTTGGAATGATTGGAGGATGGTCAAGTGTGTCCATTTGGGTTTCAATGAGTTGAGTGATATTCTATTAAACGTGGATGCCTAGGAAAAATAATGAATTATAATATTTGTATATATGTATACATGTGAAACTTGGTAATAATTAACTATGGTATCAACGAAATGTGATCATAATAAATTTCATAATCTGGATGATGATATGGACTAACTAACCATGCAGGTTTAATGTGGTAATGATTAAAACCTTAAGGTGAGTAATGGTTTTTCCTACTGGATTATCCTTATCATATTTACATCTCTCAGGTAGAACTCAGTGCAACTTGTCTGACGAGGAATAAGTGACAACATCCTTGGTTACGTGTTGGAAGATCCTAGTATAATTGTAACTCATCTAAGTCATGTAATAAGGTCATTTCAAGTATAACTTTAAGTATATGGTCATTTCAAGTAATAAAGTCACAATGAGTTCGAGGTCGAGTCCCAAAGAACGAATCTTGCTAAAGTCAATATCTTGATTATACTAACCTAATTATTTATTTGCTGAAGAATTCGAGGATTAAAGTGGATTATTTACAACATTTACACATTTTTTAACATTTTCCATCTTTACGATTTTTAATTTTAAAACCAAGAATTAAATTGATTTCAGAATTTCAACAACAAGAAATGTAGTTTAATTTAAAAGAAAACAAATTTATGAAAAATGTTGAAGTTAAAAGGTCCACTTTGGTTTTTAACTTAATTTTATTTTAGTTTTTTGTAAAAGGGGTTTAAAAAACTTGTAAAAAGGGTTTAAAAATGCAATCTGCCATCTTTTGTCTGCAATAAATCAAGATTAATTAATTATTAAATGTGTCAGTTCATGTCTCAATGTAGCAAAAAGTAAGTTTTACAAAATATTATGAATTTAAAATTACTAAGCTGATCTAACTTGAAAGTAAAAGTCAAGTATTGCCATTTTTTGTCAATGACTAATCACAAATCTCCTAAGCATTATTGTACCATTCTATGTCGACGATAAATCAAAACCTCCAATTGATAAGAAAATTAACTAAAGTAATAATAAATTCATGAGTTTTTGAAAATATTTTGACATTATAATGGCTTAGACGACATTTGAAATCCTAAGATTACTTAAATTAAAAGGACCAGAGCTTCACTTTTCACTTCAGCGAAAAGAAAATTGAAACAAATTTTCAAAATAAAAACTACAAAAATATCTTTAAAGCAAAATATAAATATCACTTATAATAGAAAATGGTCACAAAAAGTTAATTACAGAATTTAGTTGAGAACTAATTCTATATCTCAAGACTTGGATGAAGAACTGAGGCTGAAGATTGTCTTTTATTTGTAGGCAAGACCATGCATATGCAAACAAAGACTTGTGATTAAAATATATAAGGAATGGGAGTTGAGTCATACACCAATAGAGCAAACATTTTTATTTGATTTTATATTTTAATTTTTATTAAATCTTGAATGGGGACAAGGATGAAAATATCAATTTTGATAGAAATATTAACACTTCAATTTTATAGAAAATTGGAAAAAAAATATCTATATTGATGAAAATTTTAACAAAAATTACAAAAATTTTATATTAAAAAGAAACATAAAAAAACATAATTTACTACATATTAGATTTGTCAAAGCTCTATGAAGCTCAACTATGGTTGGAATTCTAACTTAATTTAAATAATATTGATATTATGACATGTTATTTAAGTAGTGTTAAATATAGTTATAAATACGTCACATATAAGTTAGTTGACTTTTTCCCATTGTATTTTCATAAATGAAAAATTGTGATTTTCCTAATTATTTGCCTGAGATAATATGATATGCTCGGATGAGGATAATTAAAAATTCTATAACCACCATAGCTTTCAAAGTTCTGGTTATATAGATAATAAACATGAACAGCCTCATTGGAGGGATTGCTATAATTAGATACCAAATTTATTAATTATAAACTCATGAGAATATTATCTTCATCCGATGTCAGCATTCTTAATGTGTATAGGATAAATATTCATTTATTGAAAGTATAAAATAGTGATAGATTATTTAAAGGAAAAAAATCCATTAAATTTTGTAATTTTTGAGATTACCAAAATTTAGTCAAAATTTTCGTAATATATGTTGAAATTTTTTATAAAATGCACTATGGATCTTTTGATATTGATGTTTTAACCATTTTTACCAATATTTTGCCAAAGTAATACTGTAGTGAAAAGATATTTTGGTACCTTAAAATTTACAAAATTTACACCAAAATTTTGCAATATTTACATCCACGAATAGGAGACGTGTTGGAAGTACTTTGGTTTTGTATATATCTAGATAATTTCATGTGATGCACTGATCTAGAGGATAGAAAACTATTGAAATTTGGTCATTAACTGCCCATAAAAGATAAGATCAGACAACTGGAGTTGAAAAGAGCTAAGGCTTTGACTTTGGAGCAACATAGATTATCTAGGATTGTTAGGTCTACACACTGAGACTTCATCAACTATTGGATCGCGAGGAGCACGGAGAGCATTTGTACATACCCACGCTAGAATGGAACAATTCTGAAGATGAATGGCCGACACTGGGCCCCGCCGCTTGACGCACACACTGACATCGACACCTAGCATGAAATGGACGATTTGGATTGAACTGTTGGCGTATCTAAGGGCACCGCCATGTGTCAAGGAGTTTGTTTTCTTTTGCATTCGTTGTCCAATTTTGCTCATTTTGACACTGTTTTACTAAGTTTTTGCTTTAAATTTCAAATTTCTTTAAAATTAAATCCAAAAAGACTAATTATTTTACAAAATAAAATTACTTAAAATTAGTAAATATTTATAAACACTTGTTTAAATAAAAAATTAAATTAAAGCACAAAATAAACATTCAAAATAAAAATACATTACACAATTTAACAATTTTTACTTATTTCACACAAATTAATTATTTAACTCATAAAACACTTCTAAAAAGATCACAAAAATACTTAAACATAAAACATACTAAAATCACAATATTTAAATACATTTTTGCACAAAGACATAAAAACAACATAAAACATGATGATGCTATTAATTAGAGGTTTTGATAATTAAAAAAAATGTAAATAGATGGTTTTAGCCTTATAAAATATATACTTTTACGGTCTCACCAATACTAGATTATGGGTTGTAACAAACTGGTTGAAGGCATCCATGAAAGCATTTGCTATTATAAATTGTTTGTTATGGTTGTAAAGATATAAAAAATAGATAAGGAAGTAGCTCTTATAACTTAGAATTTCTTATGCTTTTGTAACGTTAGCATCCTACTCTAATTAAAAAAGATTTAAGAGTGGTGTGTAAATTCAATCAAGAAGTATTATTCTAGAGCTATCTGTGAGTGCATTATTGTCCATGTTAGCTCTTTGTTGTTGACGGTTTGTTGTGCCCTTTAGGACTATACAAAAAAATCGAAGAACCGAAACCGACCGAAACCGCCCGACAAAAGACTGAAAAAATCAGTTTCGTGGAAACCAAACAAGTTTGGTTCAGTTAACCAAACCGTCCACTATTGGACGATTCAGTTTCAGTTTGAAGATTTCGGTTCGGTTTGGTTTGAAAATTTCGGTTTGGTTTGAAAATTTTGGTTCGGTTCGGTTAGGAGAATCATTATGTCGGTTTGATTTGAAAATTGGTCTATATGACTCATTATCCTTAATTTGTTTATGTTTTTCTCAAAAGGTTATTAGGTGCTTCTCTTTTATATTTTAAAGTAAAGTTTGTTGGTCTCATGAAAATTGAAAACAATTTAAAAAACTCAAATAAATATAATATATATACATATATTATTCTCAAAAACCAAACCGAACCGAACTGACAAAAACCGACCATGAACAGTCGGTTAACCGACCGAATACTCTTGCTATGCAGTGCAGTTTCAGTTTTTAAATTCTAAAAACCGAAAGTTGCGGTTCAGTAACCGAACCGACCAAAACCGATGTAACCGAACCGAAGAACACCCCTAGTGCCCTTGTTTTGAACAACAACGGGATCTCCAAGAATCGTAAAGGAGTATTTGAATCATTACCCATCAAAGAAGGCGGAAGGGTACCAAATTGATGGCTAGGCATCAAATTCCTAAATTGAGACTTCAATGTGCCATTTCACACCTAGCCTCCTTGTAAAAGTCCTCATGTTTTGTTGCAGGTAGGCTAGCTGGTTAAATTCAAAGTTCAGAGCTCCAAACCAAGTTAGTTCCAAGATCTATTGGCTATTCGGAGTTTGAGTGTGGGTGCTAGTTGGTACCCATGACTTTGCATCAATAGCCCACTTACAAAGGAATCTAGGATGCACACTATGTTTAGAAATTTAACACTAAGAAAATGTGTCTATCCATCTGTTTCAAATAGGAAGCGGTTGCAGTTTAAATGCTATTGGATTTGTGGAACTACATGTTGTAAGAGGAGTCTTCAAGCGGGAACTTCGTTAGTAAATAATATTGGTAGTCATGCTTTTCGTTAAGAAGTCTTAACGAGTAAGTATGTAGAAGTCTTATTGAGTAAGTGAATAATGGTTAGTTATTTTTGTTTTTATTTGTGTTTTGTGATTTAAATTTGTTGAGCCATTTTTCTCCTTTTTGTCACAGCTTCCATATATCTCGACCTTTAAACCCACAAAACCAATTATTTTACAAAACAAAAATTACAAAATTATTTATAAATGCTGACATGATATGAAACTAATTTTTTTTTTTTTTAAAAACACAAAACAAAACAAGAACAAGAATACTCATATATATTATTAACCTACGGTTCGTACTTTTCACAAAGATTAATTATTTAAGACACAAAAATACTTAAAAAATACTAAAATTAGATTTAAAAATAAGAGTATAGTAAAAAAATACTTGTGCAAACATTTTTTTTTACACAATACATGAAAAAATAAAAACAAAAAATGCATAGTTAAAGAGAGAAGCGGTGTATTTAATGAATGAAGATGAAGTAAGAGTTTCTCGAGGCTAATATATATATGTATAAATTATTAACCTGGAGTGTTTGTATACAAGTAAGGACAACCTCATAATTCTTCATATCCAACTAATGAACACATAAAAATGCACATTTCACGAAGCTAACTATCTCCGTTTTGCATTTGTCTCCTTAATTATAGCATTTGTGTATTAGACAGTGTTTTTGTGTGTGAGTGTGAAAATATGTTTAAATATGTCTAGTGTGTTTCTATGATTAAGTATGGTTTTAGTAATTTTTAGAAATATTTTTGTTTGTTAACTAATTAATTTATGTAAAATTAGTGAAAATTGTTAAATTATATAATTATTTTTTTTACAAATAATTTAGTTTTGTGGGTATATAAGTATTAATAAATATTTGCTTATTTTAGTATTTTCTATTTTGTTGTAAAATAATTATTTTTTGTTTTATTTGTAAGGAAAATTGGAAATACGAGTCAAAAAATTAGATTTGAGCAAAGAGAATAGTGTTAAAACGCTGTGTTGTTTTCTTATCTTTTTGGTTGCTTTTTTAATCATTTCTCCTAGACTAGGCTACTATTTATGACAGGTTCGTGATAAGTAACCATGCAAACCTATCCGTGTAGCCCACAGAAAAAAAGAAGAAGGCTAGGTTACTCTCCAAGCAATCTTCAACATTCAATCTTAGATCCAACGGTTGTGAAGAAGATGCCGTTTCACATCCAACAAATTGGTACGCAGTAAATGAGTCATTTCCCATGCACACACACACATACACACTAGTACACACGAGAGATTAAAACCATCGTTTAATCATTAGACGATGGTTAAATCATCGTCTAATCATTAGACAACAGTCAATAAAATTGTCGTTTAATCTAGAGTCATAAAATCCAATGCAGATTAGTTGACGGTTTTAAATAGTTATTTAATGTCAACCAGGTGTCGTTTGGCACTAGCTACCTATAGTCGACAACGGTTTTTCTGAAAGCCCATCGTCTAATGTTAACTTTAGATAGTTTTATTAAAAAAATAGTCGTCTAAAGTTTGTATGCTGAAAAAAAAGTTGCTATTTTGGTCATTTTTTTTTCACGGGTGGCCTAATTCAGTGATTCCACTTTGTCACCTTCCAATTTATAGATATTAACCATTTACTAAATTCCACACTTGAAAAAATAAATTAATTATAACACAAAATATTTAAAATAACTATAAATTAAAGAAACAAAATTAACAAATTTAACAAGCAATTAGATTTCATTTTTATTTGGAATTAAATGATTTGTCAAATAAAAAGATAACAAAGTTTGCATTGCAACATCCAAGAGAATGAAATACAACATGATGTAATACAAATGAAATATCTTATTAAATAGTTCAATGAAAAAAATACAATAGCATGAAAGTGATTACTTTTTTGTCTTACCTTTATTAGAGTTATCAACACAAGTCCATTCAACATCTAAACAGACTAAGCATAAATCGTCATCATAAAAAAATCAACCTTATACATCAATGGTAATCCTTTGTTAGAAGATAGAGTATTTCTGCCTTCATCGTTATCCACATCACCTTTACTAATTGCTCTTGGCTTCATCGGCACAACTAATGACAACTCTAAATCTTTAAGATCGGTGGTATAGAAGACTTGTTTAGCTTGTGATGCTATGATGAATGGATCATTCTTGTAACTCAATCTTTTAAAGTCTACTATTATAATTGCATCATTATCAATCTTCACGTAGTTATTGTAGGCCCACTTGTAGTTAAAAAAAGTTACTCGAAGTTTGTAATAGTCAAGTTCCCTAATGTCGCCAACCTAACCATAGTAGGTCATTGTTCCATACATGGGATTCATCTTTTACAGAGGAAACATGCATAAAATCGATACAAAGTCACACACCACTATTTTGGACCTGGTGTTTCTCTTTTCTTTCGTAGGTATAAAAGATATAACCATTTATTGAATATGAAGTATATCTTATGACCATGAACGAGGGTCCTCCAAACAACTTAAACAAGTCTTTTGAGACACCTTTGCTTCGAGACTTAAGAGCTTTGTTATGTATATGTGTCCGCATCCACTTTCTAAAAGTGTGGTTGTATTCATCTTGCAACCATTCTCATTCCTTTTTGTTTTGGTATTTGCATCTTTTATTTCCTTTATATGGAACTCTATGAATAGTTCAACCTACGAGTATTGTGTAATGTTTTGGTAGACATTGCTTTCGGCTTAATGTTAACCTTTCTTAGCAAACTGATTGCTTCAATAATGGATAAGTATTCCAAACAAAACTCCACGGCTTCTTTGGCTATGTAATTCTCTATAATGCAATCCTCTAACCTATTCTGATTCTTGACATAACCCTTTAAATGTTCATATATCTTTCAAAAAGGTACATCCACCTTAAGTACACCGGCTCACAGAGCCTAACTTTGCATATTAAGTACATCGTTAGGTGAATCATAATGTTAAAAAATGATAGTAGAAAGAACGTCTCAAACATGCACAAGTTCTTCACCAACTCTACTTGTATTATATCAAGCTTCGTTGGATCTATCTCCTTGAAACATCTGGAGTTGAAGAAGAAACAGAACTTTATAAGTGCATATCTCACTTGAGATAGAAGAATTCAATGCAATACAAGTGGCAACGATTGTTACATCAAAATGTGATAATCATGTATTTTCGTGCTAACAAGCTTCAAGTCCTTTATTGATACCATGTCTTTAAAGTTTAAAAATACCCTTTTGGAACTTTGACCGAAGCAATCCATTCATAAAGCTTTTTCTTCTCTTGTCTCGATAAGGTGTACTTTGTTGGAGGCAAGTAAGTCCGAGCACCCCCTCTTCTTTTTAGTTCGACAAGATTCAGCCCTGTATTGAGACCATTTTTAGTTTTACCAAGAATGTCAAGCAACGTAACAATTATCGATTCATAAAGGTTCTTCTTAATGTGCATGACATCTATACAGTGACGAACAAAAAGGGCACCCTAGTATGGAAGTTGAAAAAGAATCAACTTCTTCTTCTGTGGTCTTTCTCCCATTGGTGTATTGTTCTTATTTTTTAACTTCGCCAAACCCACTTTGATATTTCTCACCATCTTAAACACTTGGTCACCTGTCAACAGTCTTGGAGGTCATTTTTCTTTAGTATTGCCATTAAATGCATTCTTTTGTCTACAATATGGATAATTCATAGGCAAAAATATCTATGGCAATCATAAACTGTCTTCCTATCATGCTTCAGCCAAAATGAAGATGTATATATCATGCAAACAAAACAACCTATATAACTATTGACTGAGTACCCAGATAAGTTTCTACATACAAAAAAGTCAATAATAGTCCACATCAATGTTGCTCGAAGTGTGAAGGTCTCCTCGTGGTAAGCATCTTAGACTTTTACGCCACTTTCCTACAATCTCCTCAACTCAATGATCAACAGTGCTAGGTATACGTCGCTCGATTGATTAGATCTAGAGATCAATAAAGTTAACATCAAGAAGTTTCGCTTCATGTACAAGTCTAGTGGAAGATTGTAGTTGGCAAGAATGATTGGCCAAGTACTGTGCTTGGTATTTTTGTTACTATAAGGATTCATTCCATTGTAGATAAAGCAATATGAAAATTTCTTGGTTTTGCACTGAAATCTGGATTCTTCGCATCAAATATCTTCCATTGTGGTGCATTGGCCAAATCTCTCAACATGCCACCACCAATCTTCCTATCATGGTGCCAAGTTAAATCCTTTGCATGATCCATATTGGGAAACAATTACTTCAAGTGTGGTTCCAATAGAATGTACTATGACACCTTAGCCAGTACACCTTTTTTCCCTTTAGCAATTTCTTAGCTTTTTTCCATCAAGACTCATTACACATCGGACATTCATTGAAGTCTTCACACTTTCCAGTATAGCTTACAATTATTCGGGCAAGCATTTATGTTCTCGTTCTCTATTTACTCAACATCTTCTTTACCTCACACATCCATATCGGTACTTTGTTATTATCTGAAAATTTATCATGTAGACTTCTAAAAGTCCTATGAAACTTAAATTGAACCACCTACCCACTGCCTTCCAATTCTATAATCTAATCAAACCAGATAGTTTGGTATACTTTGAACATCCGTTATACAACGACATTTTTCTTTCATCATCGTCTCAAATAACTCCAGTCGATGCACAAAGTCTTTTTTTTTTTAATATTATTCATCATTTCAACCATGTTACTACTGTCATTGTCCTCATCAATATGACTAATATGAACATTCCCCTTAACCACTGATGAAGTCGGGACTTCGTCACCATGCCATATCCATACTTGATAAATTCGATCAATCCCATATCGATAGAAATAAAATCTAATATCATTACAAGTTTGCCTTCTAATGTTTCCATAATCAACATAAGGACAATGAATCACATTCCCTTCCACATTAGCCTTAGCAAAAGCCATAAAATCCTCAACCCCTTTCTTATATTCATCACTCATTCTATTAGCATTCATCCATTTCTTATCTAAGATAAATGATCAATTTCTTATTAATTAGATAAATAGTAAAAGAAAACTAAAACTAATTAACAAACACAAGAATAACATATTTATCAAGTTAAAAAAAAAAAATACTCATCTTATCAACAAACTAAACAAAACAAAAATAAACCTAAAACTAACATATCCATATTACATATCAAGTTCAATCCTATACAATTCCCTAGCATATACATACCATCAAAGTTTGAAATCATAACAAATTCATAATAAAATTAACATACTTAATTCATAAACCTAGAATTCCCATAATATCAAGTTGAAAACCATAACAAAATTAATACACCCAATTTAAACCCTAACATGCCATATCATCAAGTTCAAAATCATAACAAAATTAATATATTCAATTCATAAACTTTAACATACCCATATCACCAAGTTCAAAATAATAACAAAATAAAAACATATCCTACAGACTCATGGGAGGCAAGGCTAGGTGATAGAGGCGTAGCAGCTAGGGAGGCGAGGAGGCATGTGGTGGCTACAGAGGCGAGGGATGCAAGGAGGTGGCAGCTAGGGAGGTAAGGAAGGTGAGGAGATGAGGCAGGCGATGAGAAGACTACGTGAATAAAATAGAAAGAGAAAGGGACGCGATCTATTTGAACCAAAAGAGCTGAACTTTAGATGACGGTTATACATGAAACTGTTGTCTAATATGTAACCTTCGATTAAAGCATGCTGCTTAAAGCAAACTTTATACCATGTGATTTTAGATGACGGTTTCTTGATAAATTGTTGTCTAATGAGAGTCCTCTAAGTTGATATTTGTAGTAGTGATATATATATATACACACATCTATGTACATATATATATATATATATATATATATATATATATATAATTTAGGCCTTTTTTAATGCCCAATCGGCAGTTTTATACATCACGCATATGTCACATTGAGAGGGGAGGTTTCGGTCCATTGCATTGTTAGTGAGGGCAAGTAATTATACGTGTCAAGCTCGTTGCGAGCTGCAAAACTGATTGTAAAAGGTAATGAGGTTACATTAATGATACTATTTATCCTATTTAGTTGCTTTTTGTTTTTTTCCTTCTACATTCTATATCTAAAAATACTCAAGTTTTAAAATGTCATAATTTTTTCATTTCAACTTTGATTAAAATGATTCTTCTTCTTATATGTTTGGAGTGAAAAAAAAAAAGGATCAAATCTCTATCCATATAGCCCATGAAATTTTATTATTTTATTGAGGTTTTATAGATCCTAGTAAGACCTATTTGATTGCTTTTTGTTTTTCCTCTTTTTTACCACTATAACAACTCAAACTTCAAAATGCTACAACTTTTTCATTTTAACTCTAATTGAAATTATTCTTCATCTTATGGATTCGGAGAAAAAAAGGAACAAATCCAATCCATATAGCCTATGTGGTTCTGCTATTTTATTGATATTTTGTAAATCCTAGTAACATGTACTCAATTACTATTTGCTTTCTTTCTATCCTAACTCTATAGAAACTCAAGCTTAAAAATATCATAATTGCTTTGTTTCAACTCTGATTAAAAGGATTCTTCTTTATATGCGTTGAAGAGATGATATAACAATAAAAATCTCTTATGAACACTGATGTTTTGTAATTTTTTAAATACTAAAATTTTTTAAAAGACTGTTTTTAATATTACATGTTCTAACTAAACATATATACAAATTGAGTTCCCAATTTCAATTACAATAAATTTGTGTGTCGAAACGATAGTTTGGATCACAATTCTATTTAAGTGATTCAAATTTTTTGTTCAAATCAAATCATGCAAATTGCAAGAATTTGTATATGTGAATCAAACTGTCACCCTCAATTTAGATTTCAACCTCCTCATAATTTTATAAAATCCAAACCATTTTAAAAAAAAACAAATTATTTCCTCAATTCAGATTTCTTACTTTTTAGGAACATGTTTTGAACATATATGAAAACATTAATTTCAATTTACTCTCATCAAATTTAAAATTTTAACTATATATTTAAACATCGCTTTGGTTTGCAATTTACTCCACACACTTATATTCGCAATTCAAAGTAAAATGGTTCAAAATGTCATTTTAGTATTTTTTAATAAATTTTACAAAATGTCAATATCCATGTGAGATTTTTGTGGGCTATATATATGGGATGTGTTTATCTCTCTATTTCAAATGCATAGAAAGAAAAGTTATCTCAATGGAGTCTTAGACCGACTGTTTAAAAAACTTCATATGCTACTTAGTTTATAGGTTTGAAACATAATTTAAATCTTTCTGTTATAATGTTTCTCTCGCAAATATTTAAATAGATCAATATTTTTCTAGCAGTTCTTACAAAAATTCAATGTTCAGCTATGAATTACGTAGGCTACATAGATCTGCATTCGTTCCTTTTTCTACTTTGAATGCATAAAAAAAAATCATGTCAATCAAAATTGAAACCAAAATATGACATTTTGAAACTTGAGTTTAAATGAATGTATAAAAGAGAGAAAACATAGTTACGTTACACATCCATTACTGGATTAAAGCCTATATGATACTGCCATTCTTAAATACGTGAAACTGTCAAAACATAACCGGTTAAAAACTGACATAAGTTTGATGTCACGTCAATATCTTTCGTCAAATATAGGCCATTAAGATTGATCTGGATGCTAAAAAAAGACCAATAGATGGAAACATCAAAAGAGTGTTTGGAACAGTAAAATTACAGTTTTAAACTAATTCTTCTATAATGTGTTTTCTTATATACTATAGCATTTTTTGTTTTAATTTCCAGTTCCAACTATGTTCTCAATTGTCCTATAAAAGCACACTTATAAACTGTAGAAATAGCAATTTATATTTATACTAGCACATCTCCCTTTTGTTTTTTACATTAGATTATTTTTTTAGGATTTCGTTTGAAGTTGTTATGTACGATTGAAAATATCTTAATATTAATTATTATTTTTTTTCTCATTTTCTATCTTTTACGTACCCATCTTTTCTAATGACATAATTACAATTAGAAGAATTAATTGCAATAAAAGTTATCCATGAATGTACAACTTTTCTATTTTGGTTATTTATGTATTTGTTTATTTTTATGTTTCCTAACGAAAAGAACTTTTTTTTTATAAAGAGGAAGTTTTTTTAATGAACTTTTATTGTTGTGTTAGCTATTTTTAATTTTTTTTTATCTTTAGATAAATACATAGTGTTTTTTTTTTTCCTTTTTGCTATCGTTTATACTATGGCTAGTACCTATAAAAATTGTTAAAAAATTATTGGTAATTTGGTACAACTGAAAAATAATGGTTATATATCATATAAAATAATATTACATAGTGTTAAAAGTATAAAAAGACAAATATCATCTATTGTATTTAGTGGCGTCTACATGTATATTCGCAATATACAAAACACTTTATTATATAAAGTTAAAATATAGAAAGCACCTAGAAATATGTCGAAGTAATAAAGCTTAATATTAAAAAGCAAAAAAGTATGTGCAAATAAGTTGAAATAACATGTGAGGCGTTAGAGAATATACGAGTCATTTAGAAATCTTGACTATTGCATTTAAAATAAAGAAAGGATTGACAAATGTGAACAATTGGATTTTTGGTTAAAGTACAAAATTCATCCAACCATATTCTCTCTTTTATATATAATTATAGATTTAACATTTTATCTTGCGTTCCACGAAGGCACATTTATTTATTTATTGATAAAACGTAAAGCATATTTGATTAAATTTGGTCCACCTCGTAGTTAAAAAAAGGACACACCTTAAGTTGAACTAAATTTGGTCAAAAAACAGGTTTTAGCATACTTGAAAGGACAACTTTGAATCGTGACGAAGGATAAAAGCAAATATCTTCCAACTATGTTACGATTTCTTGTTAGAAATCGACAATAGTATACACGTAATGGTTTTTATCGTCACCCCATTTAAGGCTACAATGTTAAAGTCGACTAATTAAAGAAATCGATCCTATGCATAGATTTGCATAACCACATTTTAATTTATTATACAATTACGATTGACTTCACTTAACATTCTTTAAATATTGTTGGTGGACGTGGGGAATATGCATTAAGGCAAAAAGTGCTTTTGATTGGCCTGAACATAACACTTCATAAGATTCTAAATTCAAGTGAATCTTGGCTTTGTAAAGTGGTCTAGTTTTTAGGTATAATAAAAACAGATAATGCTGCACTATCTGGAAAAGAAATGGAAAGGAAAAAAAGAAAAGAAAAAGGGGAAGAAAATGAGGCTCTTTTATGCTAGATACAGACTAAATGATTGTTTTTTTAATCTGAATAATTCATTTTGATAGAATGTGGCAACGGCGACTTAGTGATGGCTGATTTTTTTTTTCTTTTTTACCGACTATTATCATAGTGGCTCTGGTTTCCTTTTTTAAGGATACTTTAGATACTTGGTGGAATTGTTTAAGTGTTAACTGAAAAGAGAATGATATTGATAACCAAAATCTACTTTGGAAACTTATGAAGTGAGTTTGCACTTTATGAGTTATTATCTTTTTGAAAGGTTGGTGACATATACACCAAGAACTCACTTATTGTTATTTTTTATATTTTCTTCGTTGTTGTTTAGGTATAAACACAAATAGTTTGTCATACGTATTTTGGAAGCGGTTTACGATGATATATTTTCATAAGCAACCTCAACAAGGACAAGGAAAGCGTATATATACGTGTTTCAGGTCTCCATTTAGATTTCTAACAATATTTTGATCTTTTTTTTTTAATTTTGACAAAACGGTCCAAAAACTCAAGACTTTTGAGAATTAAGCCCTTTAATTACGTCCATTTTTGATAAGTTATCGAATGTGTCAGATTCAAGGAGTGTTAATGCTTGAGCGTCCTTGTAAGTAAACACATTAATAGGTTAATTTTCCATCTCTACCTAGATGTTGATGAAAAAGGCCTTTATTAATGTTGTTGACATCTAAAGTTGAAATCTTCTTACCTCTAAATTAAATAATATTCTAATAACAAATTGATACGCTGAGTAAGGTTACTTTTCAACACTGATTTTGTTCACAAATTTTATTTTCCTAACAACAGAGATTTTTCTTCTAACATACAATTAACAATAACTACTTTGAAAGTTTCATTAGTATATATTAAATTCTTTTTGAAGCTTAAGCTATTAGGATATACATGATCTTCTAAAACTCTGTCAAGCTACAGTTGTTTAAAGGTCTTGTATATGCGAAGATGGGATCAGCTAGAATACTCTTTCAGATAATGTTTGAATGGAAATTGCTGATTTAAATACTCTATCAAAAATTATGTGCTGTTTGATAAAATTAGTTTTAACTAAAACTTTTAATTGTTACAGTATAAAGTTTTCACACACTTTAAAGATGAAAAAATAAGCTATAATATAAAGTTCTTACGTACTATAGTTTTCAGTTTAAAAATTTCAGTTCTAATCAATATACTTACCAAACTTTTTAATTACTCGCTAAAAAATTTAAAGGTGTGAACAAAGTTAGCTAATAAAGAATTAAAATTTATAACCCTTTAACAAGCTTTTCTTCATAATTAGCTAAGAAAACTTTGTGGTCGCCATTGTTTTTCAATAACAAAGGCGTGTCAATCTGTTAATCTCATGTGGCCAAAAACAATGGTTGCGGTCACGTTGTACCACGTTTATATTTTTGTCGTATTATGCTTGACGGGCAAAGTATACATATTTTACTTAAATAAACCATCGGAAGACAGAAAGTCAGCAAATTTTATTGAATTTTTTATATGAGAAGTAAATCCGAACGGATCTTTCGGTCTACCACGGCATCACTAATATTACATTATTGCCACTATTCTTTGTAATCCCTAGAAATGCTTTGATGACGATGACAACTAAAAAAGCATCGGATATATTTATAGCCCATTTGGCAAGGGATAGTTTTAAGCATTATGTTAGTTATAAACTATGTAAAGCTCTCATATGTTAAAATAAAAAGAAAAAAATTGTTACAATATTAAGTTTTTATATATTACAGTATAAATAATTTTAACCATCATGTTAAACACCCTATTAGTATATAGATCAACAAAATAACAAACCAGTTTGTTTTAATTACAAGCATGATGTATATATATATAGTTCTCCTTCACAGACGCAAAAGAGATTGCATCGTTCAACTTTACACAGCAAAGAAGGTTAAGTGATGATTTACTGCTAATTTAAATTTATAAATTAAGCAATCGATCTAGCATTTACAAGCCTTTAATTTATTGTATGTTGTACGATTCCTACAAATGTCGAATTTTATTTGTTAGAGCTACGTTTAAAATTAGCAGCACTTTATAAATTTTAGACAAATTCGTATTTTTTTTTATCTTTTTCTTTTACAAAGAGAAGAGACAACTGGCATCTGGAGAAGTTAGAACCTCTTAATATCCTTGGGTTTGTACATTATAACACCTCATAGGAAACTCATCTTGTGCCAAGTCTCTCTATCAATTTTGTTAAATTGAAATAAAAATAAAAATGAAAAGTTTACAAATGAAAAACATGAATACAACCCCAAAGGGCAAGCCATCCCAAACGTGAAAAAGTCCCAAGACCTTAACCTATCCGCTTGTAGCAGAAACTGACGCTAAAAGGACAAACCAAAATAGTACCTTTGAAAATCAACTTTTAAAATGGACCTCATTGAAAACCTAATTATTAGTAAAATCCAGGGGAACAATTCTGATAAAGGAAAAAGTGTCTATGCTAGTAGTGAAACTAGAAAAAAAATGTAGAACCCACTTGATCCCTACAACGACGAACCAAACTCAACCATGCAGAGAAAATCGATAATATGGAAGAGGAGACATGCCTCCATATATTAAAGAGACGACAACTCCGGTATGAGTAAGATCATTAGCTATTAATCAATGAATATGAAGTTCGGACATGAGTACAATGACCAAACTTAAGCAACGACCATTGATATATATTCAACTTCATTTTCTGGGAATTGAGGTTAAGTTCATTAAATCCTCTTGGCTACTGTCTGAGGATCTTGGACTCTCTTTCCCGCTACCTCGTGCTTTGCTTATTATTTCTCAGCTTGAGCGCCATTATAGTTGTAAGTCAGGTATACGTACATGTGGTTTGAATACTATACGTAGAAACAAGGTTTGCATTTATATATATTTTGAGACATATACAAGTAAGTGCAAATACAAAGCATAATGCAACTAGGATTAAGAAAGTCATGTAATGAACAAAGAGCCAAAATAGGATTTAATGGACTTTCAACATCTCAAAGGGAAAAAGTTTAGGCCAAACTTCTGTCCTAATATAAGGTCACTGTTTTCGAAGCGACATCTATGATTGGAATGCTGCGGCTAGCATGTATATGGATCACCTTCCATTGTGGATTAAACTTTAAAATAAACTAATAATAACACTATTATTTTATTCTTATAATTATATATTGAAGAAACGGAGTTCGTCAGATTTTATGGTCAATAACTAAACTCCAGGTAAAAATTTCTGGTTGTTGTGTGAAAAACGTGGACAGCTCATACCTGAACTCATATTGGCTGCGTGCATGTGAATGTTAGTTTCCTTCGCGACAAATATTTACCAAATTATATACACACACACACATACATTTTTGTTATTTATATGAAGAGTGACGGCGGGGGTATTTGACGCGCAAACACGATCCACTTTTGACTTTGCTTGATCTCGTCACTCTCCACTAAGATAAAGAGATATGGATCGTTGTTATATAAAGGAGTAAAATTCGTAGCCATGCATGCAATCTCATATCAAACCTATATAGCAAAAGTTGAGATCATATATATGGCTATTTCGAAGTTTTTGATTCTCCTAATTATCTTGGTTTCCTTCTTGTTTTCCAAATCAGAAACTAGATCACTTATTGCTGATTCCCGTCGAGGTATTAACAAGAAATTCGTAACTAAAACACTAATGCGAGAACTGCTACAGAAGTCAGAAGAACTTATGAAGGCAAGGGATCAAGAAGATTATAAGGACGTAATGCGAAGCCGGTATTACACTAACCGACCCAGCCCCGGCGGACCTGACCCTAAACACCACTCTGTGAACCCCTGATGACGATGAAGGATCGATATGCTCATGCTCTGCGAAATATGGGCCGTCCCCAGCAGCTAATTTCCGAGCTTTTTCTTAATTTGCAACGTCATAATGATGGTGATAATGATAATAATGATAATAAAAATGAGAGTTTGTATTCAGTACAAATTTTCTTGTTTTGATTGCAAAACGACTTAATTTATAATTAGACAAGTAGTACTACCGAGAAATAACATAAGTACTTCTTCTTATGAAAGTTATAATTTAGTTTTGGTAGTCCAAGAGCCCGTTGAAGTTCAAACTTAAAATTCTAGTTAGTTCAAACTAGTTTCGTTATAGTATTTTCTCTCGCAAAATTTAAATTTTTTGTTACTAACATTTTTTATTCGAATTGTTATTTCAAACTATGTCGTGCTGATGGTGCTTGAAAAAAAAAGTTAACGGTTTTGGCTTTACGCAGATAGGTTCTGGTGTGTGTTTGCGTCATGCGCGTGCATTAGGGGAAGAGCTAGCGTACTTAGGTTTGGTCGGTTTTCCACGAGTGCGAAGTTGAAGTGATCATGAAGGCGCATTCATAACAGTCTTTTCATTTCCTTTGGATATATTATTTTATACTGTAATACGAACCATATAATACTCTCTCAAAAAAAAAAAAAAAAAAAAAAGAAGGAAAACAGGTACCATATGAAGCCTATGTGGTGTGCATGAGCATTCCTTTGGAAAGTATATGTTCCCAATGTATAATAACAGTTAATAGAAGTACTACTTTGACATTTTTATTTTTATTTTTATTTTGGAACTAGTGATGAACACAGTGCGCTGAGTGTACTTGTACTTTTTGTATTTATTTAATACAAAAATCTAAAATTTGTTGTAAATAGGTTTACTCCTTTTTTTATCTCATGTTTAAGTTTATTATTAAAAAGTAGTTCAATAGAACACATTTTTAAAGGAAATTTTTTTATATGAAAAATTATGTAGTAAATTTTCTATGAGGTATATACAAAACAAAGTATTTTAGAGGTTGCATGATAAAAATATTTAGGCTGGAACATAACTGAGAATAAATTATTTAAAAGAAATAGTTAGGTAAAAATATTTATAAAGTTCATAATTGATAAAAATTTTGACTGCAAAAAATTGGACTTTTTTTCTAACCATTTGGGTGTTTTGTATCTATTTTAATGAAACATCACACAATGATATTCTCTATTTAAAAAAATTTAAAGGGTATCTTATAGTTTTTCAAAATATCATTGTGGTACTTCGGACTTGTTTTTTGAACTTCATAATATCTCTTTGACCCTTCTAATTTTATAAATTCAAAATAAAAAATTCATAAAACTTTAAAACAAAAAAAAAAGAATAATAAACTATTTTAATAACTTGAAAAAATTTAAGAGTGATTGAAATAAGCACCGGGTTTGGACCATGCGCTCACGTCACAACACCACCGCCAAATCACCCGCTGTGCTTGCACCACCCCACTATGCCCTGCGCAAATCGCCTGAAACTACCCCAATTTAAAGAATCTGGTTTATTTTCTTTTAATTTTCTCAATTAATGTTTAATGTGGTTAATTTATACGACTAGATGGAGGCTCTGGCTGTGATAAAGTTGAGCATATACAAAGTGTTATATTCAGGCAGAGACTTCAAGGAAGGACTGTATGTGGTGTACAAGCTAGATGAACACGACTTGTTAGATCATCTTAAAGGATTATCTCGATCTACATGTATTCAAGGGGATGGGACTTGATTCAGTTTCTTTTCATCCTTAATGGAACATGGCTACAATTTCGGATGCTGAATGGGATGACATTTCAGGTTTTTTTTTTTTTTTTTAAGCTTTCACTTTCCTTAAAATATTTAATGTAAATTTATTTGTTTTATTTAAATTAAAAGGGTATAATGGACACTTCATAACAAAAAAAGAATTGAAGGTAATGATATTTTGAAAAAATTACAAGGTACCTTTTAATATTTTACAAACAATAGGGTACGAATTAGATGTTTCATTCAAATACAGGGCACTAAAATAATAAAAACACAAAAAAATAGTTTAGCTAATCTTACACTTGAGAAAAATTATTTTAATGAATAGATTAGGGAGAAAAAAGTTGTAAGAAGTAAAAAGAAAAATGACAAAACTTTGAGATCACGTTTGATAAAATAATGTTTTAGAAATACAACAAAAATGCAATAAAAATAAATTAAAAAAGTGTTTTTGACATTACATGTCTAGAAAAATAAATTAATAAAGTGAATCTTAAAATATATAAGATAATAGAGAGAAAGAAAAAAAGGGTGGGAAAGAACAAAAATAAAACACTGAAAATGCAAATGAAAAAGGAGGGAGGGTGAAAGTGTTGGAAAATAGTATGCAGTAGAATTTTAAAATTTTTTATACTAGAGTATTTTCTAAAACACAAGTTTGACATACTATATGCATAAATTAACTGGATCTTATTAACCTCATGAATGCAGAAAAGCTCCTGCAATCCGTGAAGAGAAGTAACGTTCTAGAAGAGCATCAACTAACTGGTCTTCTTTGCTATTCTCTATCTACTATCTGTAGCGACTCCCTCCCCTTCTCCCCCGGGAGGAAAGAGATGAGAGGAGCGTCACGCATCGTTCGTTCATGCATGTGAAGATAGGCCGAAAAATAATCAAATCTTAGCTTAACCTTAATGTGAAAATTATCTTATCATTAGCAGTGAAAATATTAAGATTACAACACTTATACAAAACCTAAAAAAATCCCCTAAATGTCCTCAATAACAATTCTTAGTTTCTAATAACATCAAAGAAATACTTAGAAATAAATATTGCATCTTAGACTCATCATGGGACCTTGGACCATTCTTGCTCAGTCATTTACATCCTTACTTTGAAGCTCACCTGCATCACGAGAACATATAAGCATAATGGTTAGTAAGTAAACCACGGTAGTTCCACATAAAAACATACTTTTAAAAACATAAATTACTTTTAGGTTTTCGGGCCCGTACCATAATGTTAATCTCAAGCAGTCATAACCCTTAACATTCATTCATAGATAGTCCCTATCTTGGAACATGTTTTCTCAAGGATTTGACCATGAAAACATACATAACATTGGTTGGTTCATGTTACGCCCCGGAGTACGGGAGGTGACGTGGTAGTTTAGTTAAGTTAATTAAATAAAGATTTAGTTAAAAACAGGGTTTTAGAACTTAATTTATAAATAAAAATGAGATAATTTTAAAATCGTTCGAATAGAATAATTTAAGGAAATAAATAAACCATCATAATAATTAAGCAAATAAAAAAAACATTAAAAATATTTAAATACGAGGTGAAACGAGTATGGGTTCCACTAGCCCACATATTGTGCACACACATGTAGTACTGACAATATTATCATACAACTATAGTCCAGAAATAAAAGAATAAGTTAAGATCTTACATGCCTTGTTTGCTCTATTGCAACCTACCCAATCTTCTACTGGTCGTAAGTCCGGTCAGCGAACTCTTCTTTGATCCTAAGCCGATATCCACCTAGGGGTAAGATTTTAGAACAATAAAAACGTGAGCGAAAGGCTCAGTAGGACTATATTTTAAAATAGACAGATAATTATTCTAATAGAACTTTCTAAATAAATAAATAATTGAATAAATCAAATAAGTATTTTCATTTACTAAAATTTCATTAAAAACAGTTTGTCAAGAGTACCTTTTCAATTCTCTCGGGCAAACCAAATATTCACCACCGAAGTGGTCCAGTTGAGTTTCGGGACCTTCCCCCCAGGTCGTTCACTACACGACTCGATCTCTGTTATGGCATCATGCCCATATATCCTTCTTTAATTATTAAAATCTCTGTTTAACGAATATAGTCATTTACATTTTTTATGAAGTTCATTATAAGCATTTCTCAATCAGTCGTTTGTAAAGATATTCAAACAAAATCATTTTCCAATCAGTGATCGAAAACATTTGATAAGAATCAATTTTTGGCTTAAATCATTTTGAAATAGGGTTACCAAAGAAAAGGGGTAGAAGTCCTACCTCGATTTTCATGTCGATGTCCCACACCGTAATCTCGGTCCGTTATATGTTAGCTCCGCGGATCCACGCACAATTCCTAAACGTATAGTAACTTAGTTCATTAGTATCTAACCCGAGGTATCCTATGATACTAAATCATTTCATGGTATCCTAGTGTGCCATTTAGGTTTATAAAATCATTTTATAAAGTTAAAATTTCAATCAGGGTTCAAAACAATGAAAACGGGTGAAAATTACAAAATTAGGTTTAGGTTTGGTCGGCCTGCCGGTCCCCCTGGTTCGGCCGGCCGAACTGCACAGTTTGGCCTGTCGAAAAGCTAAGTCCTGTCGGCCGAATATTTCTAGGTTCGGCTTGCCGGTCGGATGAATTCGGCCTGTTGATCCTTTGAATTCGGCCTATCGAATACAAAGTTTGGCTAGCTGATCTGGGAAATTTCAGAAATTTCCACGCACGGGTCTTGGCTTTTCCTAAGCCCAATTCTTCAATACAACCTGTTTTCTCAATTCTCAGGCATGGGGAATCATCATAAACAATAGAAAATCATAATAGAACACTTTTTAATGGATTAAAACAAGTTTTAAACAAGATTTTCACAAAAATCTGAAAAATGGAGAAAATAGAGGAAAAATGAAAAATCTTGATTTCAATCCATTTTTGTTCAAACAAGGTTTGTATTCTAGCTAATCTAAGTCCATCTAACTTAGATTGAAGCTTTTCTAAGCTTAGAAACTCTTAGATTTCAAAATGCAAGAAAATTTAAAAAATAAAAAAAACTTTTGAATTTTTGAAACTAACCTCGAATTGAAGCTTTAAAATGATGTTTTTGTTATTGAATCTCGTTCCCGAGCCTTCAATCTACTAACTCGAAGCTTGAAATCAAAATTTGATTCAAAAATTTGGAGAAAGAATGAGAGAGAGTGAGAGAATCCGAGAGAGAGAAAGGAGAGAGAGATAGGCATGAGAGAGAGTGAGGAGAGAGAGAGAATGAGTGAAATAAATAGAGAAAGAAAGAGAAAAGTGGTTGCACAAGACTGTGTGCAACTACACACTATTTTCAAATCAAACTGTTTCATTGAATTATAAATTAACAATTAAAAACAATTTAGAATAATTAAAAATCATTAAAAGAGTAAAATAACACAAGGTTACTTAATTTTCACAAAATAATCAAATTAAGTTTAAAATACTTATTATGGCACACAAACCCACCATTTAATACTCTAATTACACTCAATTAACTTTGGGGTGTTACAGTTCATGACAACAAGAGAGTTCACATCATACTCATGAAAATCATCAAAAACATCTTTAAACATATTCATCATAACAACATACATAACTTTAAAACATGCTTTAAAACATACTATTGTTCAAGTGATGCAGTGGAGGGTATACTTACATAAACCATTTACTCATGATCATCTTAGATTCTATACATCATTATTCATTCATTCTTCACATCACACAATATATCCCTTCATATTCCGATGAAAGCCATTGAACACCTTCATGATTTTCTATCCTCTCTTTATGCATTCATATGTCTCCTTAAATATTGTGTCCTTAATCTTTTCTTTCCTTTTCTCTTCTTAATTTCTTCCTTATTCCCTCACGGTTCATCCCCTCATTTCTTAAGTCTCACATAAACATCTCTCTATAATGTCTTTCTTTC
>CAMOHE010043178.1:0-17272 GCA_946598075.1 Artocarpus hirsutus
CGGCATGCATACCACTATTGAGATGTGGGTGTCACCCTTTGGCACATCAAAAGACACAAGTCAAGACAACAGGCCCATTATTCATCTCAGGATTAAGATGCAATACAAATGATTGTCTAAAGTGAATTGATTTGCCAAGATAGAATTATTAATCCAAATCAATTCACTTTATGTCCCGATCCAACACATCGTCACCTATGACAACGTGCCAATGTTTCTATTCACGGAGTCCTCCTCCGATGGTCAAGACAAACCATCTCCCAATAGGGATATAGACAACATAACAATCTTTACATGAATAAAGCGCCCAACTTTATTCCCTCGATTGCGGATCTTATGATTTAGACCGTCACCTTAAGAATCGTGTCTTCTGCATAATCTGTCCATCATATGCCCAATTCTTAAAGGTTTAGACCGACAGTCTCAGACTATTGTTTGCTTATCATACATTCAACAAATATGAACGTAAAGAGGACAAGATTTGGTATATGAATAATAAATGAATTCTTTATTGATAAAAATGTCTTCAAAAACTTATTACATTTTTACTCCTTAGGGCATACATGTCTAACAGTTTAGGCGTATAACCTAATATATATATATATATAATATAATATAATATAATATAATATAACTATATATAATAAAATATAGACATATAGTATAATATAATATTATAATATAATATAAAATAATTATAGTATATAATTACAGTATATAATTACTTATATATAACAAAAATATTTACTTTTATAACCCAAAAAAAATATTAATTTTCACGTTATTCACTTGGACATTTTATATTATCCAATTACTTAATGCCATTATAATAAAAATACTACATATGTAATTATTATAGCATCATAAATGTTATGAAAATAAGAAAATATGCAACAACATTTATGTCATCATCAAAAATATAACTGTAGGCATATATAACCCTAGAGCATTATACAAATTATGAATTTTGAGTAAGTTGAAACCCATAAAAAAAATAAATAAATACTTTAAGCTTATCATCGCTTTTGACATGAATATCCCGAACACATCGATCCCACATACCGTCACCTGTGAGGTTACTAAATAAAATGTTAATTTACTTAACATAAATAATAATAGCACTAAAATATCACATTCTAAAGTTAAATTAACATAAGTGTCCATAGAAGAAAACGGCGGACGTTACAACTTTGTCCACCTTACAAGAGTTTCGTCCTCGAAACTCAAAACAATTATGGATACCTGGCCCTCATATCATCCTCACGTTCCCACATAGCTTCTTTCACCTGGTGATTTCGCCACAAAACTTTAACCAAGGGATTTTCTTTATTCCTTAAGATTTTAGTTTTTCGATCTAAAATTTCGACCGGCTTCTCTTCATAGCTGAGATCTTCTCTTATCTCAATCACCTGTGGTTTGATCACATGCGTAGCGTCCGGGACATACTTTTTAAGCATCGAGACATGAAACACATCATGGATAGATGACATCTCCGATGGTAAACTCAACTGATAAGCCACCTTGCTTATCCGCTTCACAATTTCATAGGGTCCAACAAACCTCGGGCTTAGTTTGCCTTTCTTCCCAAACCTCATGACTCCTTTCATTGGTACAACTTTTAGGAACAAAAAATCGCCTACAGCGAATTCCAAGGGCCTTCTCCTTTTATTGGCATAACTCTTTTGTCGACTTTGAGCAGTCTCGATTCTTTTCTGTATCAACTTTACCATCTCTGACATCTCATTGACAAAATCTATCTTTTTGTTATCATCGCTTTCCATCATCTTCTTTTCTCCAGCTTCATGCCAACATATAGGCAATCTACACTTTCGCCCATATAGAGCCTCATAAGGTGCCATTCCAATTGTTGCCTGATAGCTGTTGTTATAAGCAAATTTTGCTAACGGTAACACCTTACACCAACTTGTCTTGTAATCTAGGGTACAGGCACGGAGCATATCCTCTAAAATCAAATTCGTTCTCTCCGTTTGGCCATCAGTCTGAGGGTGAAAGGCTGTGCTAAAGTGCAACTTAGTACCCATCGTGGTCTGCACGCTTTTCCAAAAATTGGAAGTGAATCTACATACCATCATGATTAGAGATGATAGACTTAGGAATTCCATGAAGCCTCACTATCTCCTTGATATAAAGTTTCGCTAATCGTTCCATAGAGTAGCTAATCTTAATGGGGATGAAGTGTGCCGTCTTTGTCAATCTATCAACAACAACCCAAATGGCATCATATCCATTCGTAGTTCTTCGCAAACCTTTGATGAAATCCATCGTAATCTCCTCCCATTTCCACTCAGGTATCTGAATTGACTGCAAATCGCCACTAGGTCTTTGGTGCTCAGCTTTAACTTGCTGACAAGTCAAACATTTCTTTACATATTTAGCAACATCATGCTTCATTCCAAACCACCAAAAGCAATCCCTTAAATCATTGTACATCTTTGTCGTACCTGGATGGATTGAATAAGGAGTATTATGGATTTCTACTAAGATCCTTTCCCTTAAACCATCGACATTAGGAACACATAAGTGGTTCTTAAGATATAGAGTTCCATCATCAGCAACTCGAAACTCCTCACATCTTCCTTCCTTGATTTCCCGCTTGATCCTTGCTAGACTTGCATCTTTATCTTGTTTGCCTCGAATCTCATCAGATAATGATGGAGCAAGAGTCAATGCTATAAGCTGTCCTGATATAAGTTCCAAACCGAAGTCTAGAATTTCTTTCCTTAAAGGCTGGGACATCGCTTGCAATGACATCAGTGTTCCAACAGTCTTCCTACTCAGAGCATCAGCCACCCGATTTGCCTTTCCTGGATGGTACAAGATTTCACAATCATAATCTTTCACTAGTTCTAACCATCTCCGCTGCCTCATGTTCAGATCCTTCTGAGTGAAAAAGCACTTTAAACTTTGATGGTCGGTGTAGATCTTACATTGAACTCCATACAAGTAATGTCTCCAAATCTTCAATGCAAAAACTATGGCGCCAACTCAAGGTCATGAGTAAAGTAATTCTTCTCATAATCCTTTAGTTGTCTCGAGGCAAAAGGGATCACCCTATCATTCTGCATCAACACTGCACCTAGGCCCATTTTAGAAGCATCACTATAAATGACAAATCCTTCACTCCCTTCCGGAATAGCCAAAACTAAAGCTGTAGTCAACCTTTTCTTTAATTCTTGGAAGCTCTTTTCACACTCATCGGTCCATTTAAACTTCTTCCCCTTGCGAGTTAGATTCGTGAGAGGCGATGCTATCTTTGAGAAATCCTCCACAAACTTTCAATAATAACCAGCTAATCCCAAGAAGCTTCTTATCTCACTTGCATTCTTAGGTTGCTTCCAGTTAAGAACAGTCTCAACCATAGCAGGATCCACCATTATTCCATCCTTTGATACAACATGCCCCAAGAAACACACACGGTCAAACCAAAACTCACACTTAGAGAACTTTGCATAAAATTGATGTCTCTTCAAGGTCTCTAGCACAATCCTCAAGTGCTCAGCATGCTCTTCCTGACTCTTCGAATAAACAAGAATATCATCGATAAACACTATGACCAATTTATCGAGGTAATCCTTGAACACCCGATTCATCAGGTCCATAAAAGCTGTAGGTGCATTTGTTAGACCAAAACGCATAACCATGAATTCATAGTGACCATACCTTGATCTAAAGGTTGTCTTAGGGATGTCTCCTTCTTTTATCTTCAACTGGTGATGCCCGACCATAGATCAATCTTTGAAAACACTGATGCACCCTTAAGTTGATCAAACAACTCATCAATTCGAGGCAACGGATACTTGTTCTTGATTGTCACCTTATTTAGTTCTCTATAGTCGATGTAAAGTCTCATAGAACCATCCTTCTTCTTCACAAACAAAACTGGTGCTCCCCATGGTGAGTGACTAGGTCGGATGAAACCCTTATCAAGAAGTTCCCTTAGTTGGGGTACAACTCTTTCAATTCAGCTAGAGCCATTCTATACGGTGTCTTGAAAATCGGATCAGTACCAGGAGCAAGCTCGATCTTAAATTCAATTTTTCTATCTAGAGGTAAGCTTGATAGGTCATTCGTAAATTACCTTTGGAAATTCTTGAACTATTGAAACATCTTCAATCTTTGTCTTTTCTTCTTGACTTTTATCTACAATGTTCGCCAAATAACCTATACAGTCACTCGCTAACAACTTTCTTGCCTTCAAAGCTAACAAAACCATATTTAGCTTCTTCTTGACTCTCTCATGAATATGAATCTTTCTTCACTTTTTGGATGAAGAATCATCTTTCGTATTTGACATTCAATTAAACTTTATACTTACTTAGGAAATTCATCCAAAGAATCATATCATAGTCATATATGTTGATTACAATACGATCGATGAAGAGTTCTCTTTTAATAATCTGTAAAGGAACTGTACACAATTAATGCATAGACATCATCATTTCTCAGAGGGTGCTATCATAGTAGATCCTTGTCTCATAGGTTCCTTATTTCTGTTTCCTTTCACATCATTCCACTATCCTTACTCTCTTTTCATCATAATACTTACTTCAACACCATCCTAATTCTTTAGTCCTACAAACATTAACTTCATGGTTCCTATTCTAACCTCAAGAAAATTCATCAACTTATTATTGCATATCATTCATCCAATAATAGATTACTATAACATGTTGTCCTACTAACTTGATTTCCATTATAAAACAATGGTTCCACTCCTAAGCATGAAGTAACTTAGATTTCAAATCTCTTTCTTTCCTTTTCAAATCTCTTTCTTTCCTTTTCTATAGCAATAAAATCCTATAGCAACTCCAATAATTTACATACAAATAATTACCTCATCCAATAATATACATGCTTATATTTCATGTTTAACCCTCAAATTATAAAACACATCTACCAATGAATTCCTTTATAATCAAACTATATATATCCTCAAAATCATTGTCAAATCAACTCTTCCAAAAATCTTGTATCAGTAGTAAAAACTATCGCTATTTCCACTTGAAAGGATATGTAAACCTAAATAAGTCAACTTACAAATTCCTTGACTTAGCAATATTTCTAGTTGACCGAAAAAAATCATCACTTAAACTATGCTGGACACCATATCATTGGATTCCTAAGCTCTCTTGTATTACCTCAAGAAATTAATATCTCCTTCCATCACTTCGTGTTCCATATTAATCTAGCCCACTTATGATAATTATATGGGTTGCATCACCAAGAATTTATCATAGGCATATTTGCTCTTCATACCAACAACTCTAGCCTTTTATGTTACATTATTTCTTACATAATAGAAGACTTCCAATACCTCATAATCATGCGAATTCATTTAGGTCATTCTATATCTTAATTTCCATTAACTTACGATTAGAAACTTATTCTCCATAAAGGAAGTTCAATACTTTCTTTCCACATTCTGTTACTTCATATTGTTTCGTTCCTTGAGTCGAATTCAATTATATGTCTAAATCTTAAACTTATAGTTAAACTTACATCAACATTAAATTAGCTAAAACATACTTACTTGGAGGACTTGAACTGACGTGTGCTGATGTGAATTGGAAACGGAAACCCGCCCTAATACCATAGCTATAACACTCCCTTATAGACGTCACAATAATCGTTACTTTCATCCTTGTTATCATTATTGATAAAATAGACCACTTAAATTTAGACACAATTTGATAAACATATCCCAGGATCCATGCAAACAAATTTTTTTTTACAAAAAATATTCCAAATATTTCAAATCTTTTTTTTTCATGGTTTATCAATGCCAAATTAACAAAAGCATAATTCAAAAAAAATTTCAAAACAAATTTAAAATCTGTTTTAGACAATTTGGTAGACTGAACTTTTAAAAAATCAAAATAAATGTAAAACAAGTCTTTTTACTTAATAGTGCAGAAATTATAGCATTCAAAGAAACAAAAACATAGTTCAAAAAATTTATTCCTTTCTTGGCCTTTTTCCATTTTCGATCTATCGTTCATAGCCTACACGCCCATCCTCGCCCTCCACCTATTCCATGGTCCTCTTACATTTATCTGTAACATGATTATAAACTAACTAAGCAAATGCTTGGTAAGTACACTTTCCTATCTCACAACATAAAACATTTTATGAATATCTTTTTGAAACATCATAATCATAATCATCATTAACATAATAGTGCATTTGGCATAGTTTTATATAGAACATATCTTTCATCATCATTATCCATATAAAAACTTCATTCATTTTATCTTTGGGGCCCAAGTGTTTCACCATAAACATCATCATCATAGGCACGCCGTCATGAGAGGAGAAGGGTAGCTAATCCCAAACCAAACATGACAAGTCTAACCTTCGGGACATCATAAACGTAAACATAAACATAGGGTGTGCAACACTTTAATTAAGTGATACATATATATAGATATACTTTTAACATACCTCATCATTGAAACATTCGTTAAACATATTAAGTGATACATATATATAGATATACTTTTAACATACCTCATCATTGAAACATTCGTTAAACATTCTTATTGCAACATGAGTTTTCATGAGAAAACAACATTTAAAAACAAACTTAAAAATTATCATAAAACATGTTCTCAAAACTTTTTCATAAACTTTTATCATTTTGCAGGTGAGAATATACTTACTTGTCTTGCTTGCTTACTAAACCTTAAGTTTGGTGACGTTGTTGCGGTTCTCGGTGTGCTCGTCTTTTGGAGTGTTCATGTCAAATATTTATGTTGACCATAAGTCACTAGCAATACTATTAGCAATATATAAACATCTCATACTATCATTAAACATCACCTTATCACGTATTAATATCAAGAAGCACAAAATTATAATTTATGAACCTAGGGCATAATTCTAAAAAGTAGGTAGAATGACCTTTATTCACTTAAAAATTCATAATAATTTCATCTTAACTCTACATCAGTCAAAAATAGTGGCATTAGAAACTAGACTCAAAAATAAAGAATTTCATATATTACACGCATATTTTGGCAATAATTTTCATGAAGAAAAAGTCCTTGAAATTCAGTCTAAATTTCGGGTCTATTTAAAACTGTACATCTTTTAAGGTCAAATTCAAAAAATCATAACTATTTAATGAGAAGTCCGATTCAAGTGATTCAAAAGCCAAACGAAAGCTAAGATTTCTAGTATTTAGGAAAAATATAAGAAAATATAAACAGTGCAAATACATAATAAAAAATTACTGAAATTCGATGGCTATTGGGAGTTAGTATGAAAAGTAGACTTAAGGCATAAAAAATTCAATAATTAAAAATAAAATTACTTTAACCCTAAAATTTTTAAGACAACCTAATAACATATATATGCTGTACCATAAAAAGTCTCATTAGCAAATAAATTTGTTTAGCCATACAAATAGGTCACATAAACAAGAAGTACCGAATTCACTAAGTAGACAGCCATAAAAACCTATCTTAAAGAAAATTCAAGAACTCATAACATATTCATTAAATAACCACAAAATTTTTGAGATCATAACTTAACATATGCATGAATAGCTCTGAAAAATTTTGTTCAAATCAAAGGTCGTTTGCCCCTTAAACATGGACTATACTTTTGTGCAAAATACCAATCAACAACAGTTTGGTTATGAGTGATAGAGAAAGAAAATTTAATATCTCAGCATATAAAATTCCAAATAAAGTGAAACTTTGAGGAATATCACATAACACATACATAAATATCATACTAAAATTTCAAAGCAAACGAAAATTCGTAGACAAAGTTATGGGTGTCGGATTACAAAGAACACAAAATTTCAGCAATAGTCTAGAATGAGTTTCTTACCTCCAAAACGATTGTTCTTAATTCTCTTGAATTATCTAAGTGAAAACCCAATATTTCATTCAATTTTTTGCAAAAAAATAGGGGAGAGAGTGGAAGAAAACATGAAGAAGAAAGAGAGAGTGTCTAAGAAAATTTTTGAGAGAGAATTTTCTTCGGCAATAAATTTAGAGAATGAAGACTTTGGTGGCTTAGATATATATTTATAGGTTTATGAGAGAAAAATGATTAGATAAGTATAAAAAACCCTAATCCTAATCTAATTCAATTTTCCTTTTTTTTTCCTTTTCTTTTTTTTTCTTTTTTTTTTTTTTCTTTACGGCAAATGCCGTTGAGGCATATAACCTAATATATATATATATATAAATATAATATAATATATTATAAATATATATAATATAATATAAACATATAGTATAATATAATATTATAATATAATATAAAATAATTATAATATATAATTACTTATATATAACAAAAATATTTACTTCTATAACCCCAAAAAAAAATTAATTTTCACGTTATTCTCTTGGACATTTTATATTATCTAATTCCTTTATGCCATTATCATAAAAATACTACATATGTAATGATCATAGCATCAAAAATGTTATGAAAATAAGAAAATATGCAACAACATTAATGTCATCATCAAAAATATAATTGTAGGCATATATAACCCTAGAGCATTATAAAGATTATGAATTTTAAGTAAGTTGAAACCCATAAAAAAATAAATAAATACTTTAAGCTTATCATTGCTTTTGACATGAACATCCCGAGCATATTAATCCCACATGCCGTCACCTGTGACATTACTAAATAAAATGTTAATTTACTTATCATAAATAATAATAGCACTAAAATATCACATTCTAAAGTTAAATTAATATAAGTGTCCATAGAAGAAAACGACGGACGTTACATGGGGTGACGAGCTTCGACTCAGATGGTTTTGAGCGGTGGCAAGTCTCCTTGGCGAGCATGTGGTGATGAACGGTGGTCAGAGGTGGTTAGGCAATAATGGCAGTGGGGTGACGTTGAAGCAGGAGAAAGCAAGAGAAAAAGAGAGAGAATGGGATGGGTGGGGGAGCTGCATAGGAAAGCTGCTAAGGGAAGAAAGAAAAAGAAAGGAAAAAGATTAAAAAATGGAAAAAAGAAAGAAAGAAAGAAATATAACACTCACTTATATCTAGTATTTGTACACAATTATATAAATTTTCCAAAATTATCAATTTTTTTAACTTTTGCAACCAAGTTCTTAAAATAACAATTTTTGGCCCAATTTGATATTTTCTTATCAATTAAAATCATGGGTTTCACAATCTACGCTCCCTAAAAAAATTTCATCCTTGAAATTCTTAAAGTTTGACTTTGGTTTGAAAATTAAACAAGTGAGGGTATTCTTTATACATTTAGAAATGCAAGTAAAGTGGCCAACCACTATGACAAACCACTTTGTACTCTTCGAAAATGTCTACAGAAATGATATCCACACCAAAAATAACGAAATTCTCTAAAGCCACATAAAGCTCTTCAAATATTCGTAGATCTAATTTTTAGGAAAGGTTTGACTGCAAACAACCTCTACAAAGTAAATAAAATAAAATAGAATACAAATTAAATCTCTAGTGTAACAAAATAATTATCATGCAACAACTAAAGAAATTACAATAAGTGGGTTGAATCTCTAGTGACGATCAATATCTCATAGAAGGATCATTTAGTTATATAAAGCATATATAACCACCCAAAAGAACATACCATGACTCATTCATATAACTTTACAGAAGAAGATGTTAATAATACTAGAATAAAATTATAGATGTGTAAGTTTCAAAAGTCAAACAATTTTCTCAGCCTTCTAACAATTAGATTATTTTAGGATCGGAGTGTTAGACATGTATGCCTTAAGGAGTAAAATGTTGTAATATGTTTTTGGATATATTTTAATCAATAAAGAATTTATTTTTACTGTTCATATACTAAATGTTGTCCTCTTTACGTTCATATTTGTTAAATATATGTTAAGCAAACAAAAGTCTGAGACTGTCAGTCTAAACCTTTAAGAATCTAGCATATGATGGACAGATTATGGAGAAGACATGATTCTAAAAGTGACAGTCTAAATCATATGATCTGTAATCGAGGGAATAAAGTTGGGTGCTTTATTCATGCTAAGATTGTTATGTTGTCTATAACCCTAACGAGAGATGGCTTGTCTAGATCATTGGAGTTGGACTCCACGAGTAGAAACATTAGTATATTGTCATAGGTGATAATATATTGGATTGGAACATAAAGTAGAATTGATTTAGATTAATAATTCCCTTTGTGCAAATCAATTCACTTTAGACAATCATATGTGTTTTATCTTAATCCTAAAATGATTAAAAGGCCATTAACTTGACTTATGTCTTTTGATATACCAAAGGGTGACATCTTGACTTTATGATGGTATGCATGACTTTTGATAGCATAGACCTATTATTCATAGATATAGATGTTAGACATGTATGGCCTAAGGAATAAAAAGGTAATATGCTTTTGAAGACATTTCTATTAGTAAAGGATTTATTTATTATTTGTATACCAAAATGTTGTCCTCTTTACATTCATATTGGTTGAATGTATAATAAGCAAACAAAAGTCTAAGACTATCGGTCTAAACCTTTAAGAATTAGGTATGTAATGGACAGATTATGCGGAAGACATGATTCTTAAGATAATAGTCTAAACCATAAGATCCGCAATTGAGGGAATAAAGTTGGGCACTTTATTCATGCAAAGATTGTAATGTTGTCTATATTCCTAATGGAAGATTGTTTTTCTTTGCCATTGAGGTGGATTCCTCAAATAAAAACATTGGTGCATTTTCATATGTGACGATGTATTGGATCAAAACCTACAGTGTAATTGATTTAGATTAAAAATTCTATCTTAGCAAATCAATTTACTTTAGACAATCATATGTGTTGTATCTTAATCTTGAAATGAATAGTGGGCCCATTGTCTTGGCTTATGTCTTTTGATGTGCCAAAGGGGGACATCCACATTTTATGTTAGTACACATTCCAGTACATTGGAGACATCACTCTTGATAGCGTAGACTTGTTATTTATAGATACGAAATCTGTAACTCCAATGGTGGAGTCAATGATATCCTCTTATATGTGTTACCCTGTAATTGGAAGACTGGAGCGCCCAATCGTTTGGATACATAAGTGTAATCAAATGGTATATTGTCTTTGGATGGTAAGTTTTTCAATGGTGAGATAATGGAACGTAAGAGAAAAATAAACAATAATGTAAGATAGAATTTATCCTTAATCCAATTGTGGATATCTTATGGGGATACAATACATCATGATATGTCATGGAGACTTAGCTATTTGGGCTTTATAATTTTATATAGTTTGAAAGTACAACTCTAAGCTTTTAGTGGAGTAGTGTTAGAGTTGATAATTATGAAACATATATCTAGGATATTGGGTTTTATAATTATTGATAGCTTGAACTATATAAGTTGATCTGGTCCCTTGTGTTAGCTCATAGTAAATCCTATACTGATATAGCGTGCTTTTCCAATAAATTGATGACTTATATTAAATTATTAGATTGGCTAAAATTTGAGTTAATTGGATTTAATAATTCATGTAAGTTTATCAGTTAAATTAATTTTGTAATTAATTCAAGATAAACAAATTAGTTTATCAGTTGAATTAATTTGGTAAATTAGTTCAAGATAAACATGTTGAATTATTGTGGATAATATCTTTTTTGTTTGGGTTTATCTATATTTGACTATTTTAATCAAATAACTTTTTTATTGAATTATTTGAAATAAAATTGAGGCTCTATGAAAGATACCTAGAACTAATAAGATAGGATTTATCCATAAAGTTATGATGGGATCTGTCGGATCAACTTTGAAGTTCGAATTAGATTCAAACTCAGTCATCATGATAGCGTAGTCAATTGTGCCTTTGTATCACGGTCGACCGTGGTAGTTAGAGTTCGAATCTGACTACTTGGATTAGACTCTAAAACTGATCCAAATTCAAATTTTGAGACTTTAACTGATAATGACTAACCTAGGAGATAACCTCTATAAATAGGGAGTAAGTACTCATTGTTATTCAGATTAGTTGAGAAATTAAGAATGAGTACTCTAGTCTAAGAGTCTCTGAAACTCCTTGAGAGCTATTGTTCACAATCATGAACCTTAGTTCTAGGTTTTTGTCAATTGGTTGGAAAAAGAGTCACCAGGGAAGAGCTATACTTTGTGCACCCATACGCGCTCGAATCGTGAATAGAAATAGCAAAGAAGACCAGTTGGTTAAGGCTCTTCTAGAGTGTTCTTCTCTTCATAGATTGTAGGAGTTCTTCGGCATACAAGGTTAGTAAGATCTGGTTAATTTATGCATATAGCGTGTCAAACTTATGTTTTGGAAAATACTCTGGTATACAAAAGTTTTAATTTCTGTTGCTTAATATTTTTCCAACAATGGAATCCATAGCTCCATTGGTGGAGTCAATAATATTCTCTTATATACGTTATCCTATAATCGAAACACTACAGCACTCAACCATTTGATGCATATGTGTAACCTAATGGTGTATTATCTTTGGATAGTAAGTTTTCCAGTGGTGAGATAATAGAACATAAGATAAAAATAATTGGAAAGGTAAGATAGAATTTATCCTTTAGCTGATTATGAATATCCTATAGGGATACGACACATCAAGATATGTTATAGACACTTAGCTAATTTAGAGCTTCATAATTTTTAATAATTTGAAAGTGTAGCTCTAAGCTTTTAATAGAGTAGCGTTAGAGTTGATAATTATAAAATATGTATCTAGAATATTATATTTTATAATTATTAGAGCTTGAACTATATAGGTCCATCAAGTCCCCTTTGCTAACTCATAATAAATCCTATAACAATACGGCATGCTTTTCCAATAAATTTGTGACTTATGTTAAATTATTAGTTTGGCTGAAATTTAATAGGGTCAGATAATTCATGTCTGTTTATTTGTTGAATTAATTTTATAAATTAACTCAAGATAAACTTGTTGAATTATCGATAATATTTTATTTTTTTTAAGATTATCCAGATATGCTTATTTTGATCAAATAACTTCTCTATTGGGTTAATTAAATTAAAATTGAGGCTTTATCTTAAAATCTTAGGTGGGAAATAAAATATTCTCAAGGATTAGATTATCACAAGTTCGATAGGCCAATCTGCTAGTTCGGCCTATTGATGGAGTAAGTTCAGTAGGCCAATCTACAAGTTCGGCCCGCCAATCTAGCGATTATCTGATTACACATTTTTGACATGATTTTATCAGTAGTTGATCCAAATTCAAATTTTTGAGTTCTTATCTGATAATAACTAACTTTGGTTCTGACCACTATACATAGGAAGTGAGTTTTCTCAGTTATTTAGATCAGTTGAGAAGTTAAAAAGTGAGTACTCTGTTGTGAGAAACTCCAAAACTCCCTAAGGGCTATTGTTTACAATCATGAACCTTGGCTCTAGATCTTCTCAATTGGTTGGAAGAAGAGTCACCAAGGAAGAGCTATACGACATGTGCCCACATACTCCGATCATGGATAGTAAATAGAAAAAAAGGCCAGTTGGTTGAGGCTTTTCTAAAACGTTCTTTTCATCACTAATTGCAAGAGATCTTCGACATACAAAGGTTAGTATGATCTGATTGATTTATGTACATAACATGTCAACTTATGTTTTGAAAAATACTTTGATTTTAAAATTTTTTAAATTTCTACTGCATTCTTGTTTTCCAACACAAAGCTTGTAAGGAAGGTAAAAAATCTAACTCATAAACTAATTTCAATAATCCTTAAGCCAAAATAGGTCATTACCCAAGCCAATACTAAAAGTGACATGCAACTTGTATCAGTCAAGCCACAACAAATTAACAAATTTAGGTCCTAAACTAGTAAGGTTACCCTTTGCCCTTGAATTAGAGGCATTGACATTCTTTTATAACATTAACTATCAAAAACATAATCAAACCAAGTAGTGATGAAGATTCTAGAAAGGCCAATTGTTCTGCAATTCTAAATCCTAAAGTGAATAACCAAACTAACTAGTATGTACTCCAAGGAATCCTGCAAGGAACCTACAACTCTTATCTTGAGGCAAAACTAAGAGGTCATCCTTAAAAGCTCCATTGTTATATAACTTTACAGTCCTAAAAGCGATACAGTTAAGTGTTAATCAATTTAGAGACCTCCTTAAAGGCCATCATTTATTTGAATCTCCAAATACTCTATAATCAAATGTCCAAAACAAGGTTTCTCAAAGAATTTTCGAAGCTGTCATCGTCACTCAACTAACAAAAAGGGAATTAGGCAATCTTCTAAAATCATATCCCATACATTCAGAAGCTCATCTCCTCTGAAAGATTTGAGTCTTAGAACTAAGAGAATAACAACAAAATTCAACTAAACCACACTTGCTAGTTCTCTTTCGAAAGTACGAACAAGTATTAAATCATCCATTTTTTTTAAACTCTTGAATAGCTATTGATAATTATTCCTAACTTAACAAACTTTTGGATCATTCTCTAATCACTTCAAAGTTAAATAAAAAATATATAAAGACCCTTGATGTCAAAAATTAAAAGTAATCAACATAAACATCAAAAGTTCTAGACTAATAGAATCAACACTAATCATAAATTCTAAAAATGATCATAAGGGGTTAAACTCATGAGACTCAAAAGCTTTTGTGTATAATTATTTGAATTTTAAAGTTTCCTTACGATGAAATCTGGCACAAAGGAAATGCTCATGAGAATTATTCTTCACTAACATCAAACCCGAATGAATCATATCTTTGGCTTTAGCTTCAAAATATAGGGCTTGGACATTCAAATAAGTAGAAGTGTCAAGGGAGTTCAAGACTACATCACGTACTTCAAGGTCAAGGCTAGAATCTAGAGTAAGCATGGGCTGACCATCAAATTTAATAAATTGAGGGACCAAGGGTCAAGGTTGTTAAAAGTAACCCCTGACAATTAGTTTCATATAAGGGTCGTTTGTTGGGGCATGGATTCTTGCTATGAGAGAAAGGAGGATAGCCTAAAACATTTGAGCATTTCTTAGATGCTTTTGAACCTGGTGAGGCATCAAATAGAGTTGACATCTTGATATCGGATGAAGATCCAAGCACAAATTGATGGAGGAATAGGGGCTGAGGTATCGATGGAAGAACCTAGAAGAAAAAAAGCTCTAGGAGAAAGGTCAGACAAAGCAAAGTTAGAAGGAAAAGTTGAGACTCCAAAATGGGCAGGAACAATTAAAGTAGGGATTGGAATTGAAGGGAAGAATGTAATAATCAGGTGTATAGATGTTAGTGGTGCTAGGGCATAATCAGAAGAATGAGAATTTAGGGGTGATTTAAGTTAAGAAGCCTTGTTTTCTTCTCAGATTTGGGCTAAATAAATAGAATGTAGAACCTAGTGATATGAACAAAAATGGAACACTAGTAGCTTTGGGAGAGAGATCTTGTGAATATTAAGGAGTCTTGATTTGCATAAACTGAGTTAGAAAAGCGAAACTATATCCTGACAGTTCATTCTTGGATAGTTCTCTTAAATCTTCTATTCAAAAGATAGAGGTAGGATTTTTTTTGGAAGATCATTTGGGGATGGTTATTGTTGGGTTTGGTGCCCTATAAGTTGTGACATTATACATATTGTTAATAAATAAATAAAGTGACATTTATAATTATTTTGGTTGCTTATATGTATTATGAATACATTTATAAACATCAATAAAATTTCATGATTATTTATGTAACAATAAATTTAGCATATAAGTGTTGTATGATTAGGGATAAAATTTATAGATAATAATCTAAATAGTCCATAATAATTTATTAAAATTTCATTTAGAATGAAATAGACTTATCCGGGCTATTGATGTAGAAACATTGGATTAGAGATACTTTATGCAATGAGATTATATAAAACTGGATCATATAAATTATGAATCTCTAATAATCATCTGTTATAAATAGAGTATTCACATTTATCACTATGATGATCAAAACACAGATCATAACTTAAAATCTTGAAAACATAATGTAATAAATGGTTGAGAATAATATTATACAGATATGGAATCCATTCTTTTCTTATGGAAATTAGAAAAATAGTACTCTTTAGTGATGATTTGAGGTTTCAATAGTACAGCGCTCATTCATAATAAGATTATGAATTAATTATTTATTAGAGAATTAATAAGACTCAAGAATAAAGATGTAATAAGAGAGGTAAATGAAAATTAAACTTAGCTTTTATAATAAACTATTTATGGAGGACTAATTTATATGTAATGATTATATCAATGGACTACTCACTAATTTTCTTTGAGTAACTCTCACTATAATCTCAAGAGTTCAATTTCAGGTTTTTGTAGAATAACACTGAAACTAAGAAATTTGGCACATTAATTAAATAGTTTAATTAATTGTCAAAATTTATTAGAGCTTGGGAAGGTTCATAGGTCCCTAATGCCACCTCTATAACACTATATTAGATTTAATACATAGAATGAATTATGCATATTTAATTTAGAATTATTGAATTTTAAATTAATTATTTCATACTTAAGATATTAATGTGATACAGAAAAATGTTTTCTATGACACATAACATAATGTGATAAATGTTGTCAGATTTAACCGAGTATTAGTTAATTAATTTATTTAAAATCTATTCTTAAATAAATGTGATTTATTTTTAAATTTTAATATATATAAGATTTTATTATATATGAAAATATGTATATATATATATATTACGTAATTGTTTGTGGTTTTTTAAACGTATAAACTTATATATTATATATATTATATATATATATAAAGAGTAAACATTAATTTAAAAAAAAGTTAAACAGAATCATGTTTTACGTGATTCCCATTTAAACTATATATATATATATATATATATATTTATTTTTGGAATCACGTGAGTGATTCAATTTCAAATAAAAATAATAAAAAAAGGGATTAGATGTTAGACATGTATTCCCTAATGGAATAAAACTGTAATGAGTTTTTGGAGACATTTTTATCAATAAAGAATTTATTATTTATATACCAAATCTTGTCCTCTTTATGTTCATATTTGTTGAATGTATGATAAGCAAACAATAGTCTGAGACTGTCGGTCTAAACCTTTAATAATTGGGCATATGATGGACAGATTATGCAGAAGACACGATTCTTAAGGTGACGGTCTAAATCATAAGATCCGCAATCGAGGGAATAAAGTTGGGCGCTTTATTCATGTAAAGATTGTTATGTTGTCTATATCCCTATTGGAAGATGGTTTGTCTTGACCATCGGAGGTGGACTCCGTGAATAGA
>CAMOHE010043179.1:0-36544 GCA_946598075.1 Artocarpus hirsutus
CACACACACACACACACATACATATATAAGTAAGACAAAAAGTTAACGGGAAAGTTGGTTTTTTTTTGGTTTTTTTGTTTTTTTTTTTGAAGTTAACTTTTATATATATATATAAGTAAGTAAAAAAAAAAACTGCCGAATACATTTGCCTGCCAAAAGCGTGTGTGTGTATATATATATATATTAATAAAACTTATATATATATATTAAAATATTATAAAATCTTATGTATATATATATAAAAAGATTTGGTTCAAAACTATATATATATATATATCTTAATTCAAAAATAAATCACATTTATTTAAGAATTAATCAATTAATTAATTAATTAACTAATGCTCAGTTAAATGTGACAACATTTATCACATTACATTATATGACACAAAGAATATTTTTCTGTATCACATTAATAATTCAAGTGTGAAATAATTAATTCAGAATTCAATAATTCCAAACTAAATATATATAATTCATTCTATGCAAAAATCCATTATAGTGTTAAGAGGTGGTATTGGGGACCTGTGGACCCATAACCCAAGCTCCAATAAATTTGACAATTAATCAAACTCTTTAATTAATGTGTCAAATTTATTAGTTTCAGTGTTACTCCACTAAAAACCTGAAACTGAACTCTTGAGGTTATAGTAAAATTACTCAAAGAAAATTGACGAGTTGTCCATTGATATAATCATTGCACATAAGTCAGTCCTCCATAAATAGTTCATAATAAGAGCCAGGTTCAATTTCCGTTTACCTCTCTTATTATATCTTTATCCTTAAGTTTCAATAATTCTCTAATCAACAGTTAATTCATAATCTTATTATGAACGAGCGCTCTACTGTTCAAACCTTGAATTATCACTCAAGAGAACTATTTTTCTAACTTCCATAGGGAATGAATGGATTCCATATCTATATAATATTATTCCTAGCCATTTATTACATTATGTTTCCAAAATGCTAAGTTATGATCTGTTCTTACACAAATCTTATCATGCAAGTCAAAAAACATAATGTCATAAATAGGAGTATAATAAATACTCATGATTAAGACTGTCAAATATATGATCATCATAGTGATAAATTTGAATACTCTATTTGTAACGGATGATTATTAGAGATTCATAATTTATCTGGTGCAGTCCTACATAATCTCATTATATAAAGTACCTCCAATCCAATGTCTCTACATTAATAGTCCAGATAGTGACTATTTCATTCTAAATGAGATCGGACCGTACTTGTAATATTTAATTAAAGATCTCAAACTTTAATTAATTATTACGGACTATTTAGATTATTTTCTATAAATTTTATCCCTAAGCATATAACACTTATATGCTAAATTTATAGTTACATAAATAATCATGGAATTTTCTTGATGTTTATAAATGTATTCATAACACATATAATCAACCAAAATAATAATAAATGCCACTTTATTTATTTATTGTTAAAAAGTACAATGTCACAGCTTTTAGGGCATCAAGTCCAACATCAAGGTCGTATGATTCTCATTAATTAAAAACAGCTTTCACGCTCTGATTTTATAAGGAAAGTAATAACTACACGTTAATTTAAAGGGAAAATCTAAATCTCACACATTTATAAATATACAATATTAATACTCCCTAAGAATCTCGACTACATAATTTAAATCTTTCCGACGGACAATTTCCCAAAAGCTGTCGTTATATTTGTATTGTTAAACCAACTATTTGTACTTGTAATAACCCTCAATATGTGTACATTATTTTAACTACTTAACACATACTTATTAAGGTCACTTAAATTTATGGAACTTTTTTTTATAAATAAACTTTTAATTGATTTTAGTTAAACTCTCTTTGCTTTTGTTGCAATAGAAATTATAACATATCTTTTAGCTTATTAGTCTCCCAAAACATATATACATATTACTTAAGTTATACTGTTTACCTATAATTTAAAGTCAAAATTGACAATACTATTTACGGAATTAATTGCAAGTTGTATCCATTTCTTAATTTTCGCACTTATCGTCCACCACTGCACCATTGTCCATCAATTGTTACTGGCAAGTTGTTTACCTACAGTATAAATATTCTTAGATGAGCTTTCGCTTAACATGTAGGAACTATGCCTCACAAAACAATTTAAGAATATGTATAATAAAACATACATGTGCCAGTTATGCTTATTTATGAACATGTTTTATTAAATTTATAAGCCCAAATGTTTGCATCGGTTGCACGCGATCATCAAGATGTTAGGGTTTATAAGGTCCCTAACGACACCGTGATCTAAATTTTATACTAAAAAATAAGCCTCCTCGAAGGTCGAGAGACTAGTACGACATTCAAACTTAATTTGTTCTTATAGGTTTCATTGGATTTATTAGTAAGTATGCAATGTTACATGGCATCACATACTATAACATAAAGCATAAACATGCATTTGATATTTTTATAAAACACATAAATATTTTATTTGAAAACTATAGATGCTGTGGGCGAGATTCCTACTTACCTATTTTTTAGCAGCAGAAATTGCTATCTCACCTAGGTTTCCTATTCACTACTTGTTAAATTCTATAGAAAAGCACCCATTGAGAGCGTGAGATCAGCTTATCTTATGCTATTTAATTTAACATAACTGTAAAGGAATCTAATCCCTCCTTAGAACATACTTTCCTTCATTAAAGTTTCATACGATAATCATATTTATTACAAGGATCGATTTATCTAATCTTTACCATTTTGTTCTCCTTAATTGCCTGTACTTATTCATGCTAAAGTTGATAATTAATCAATTTAATAATTAATTAATTATCTTATCTATTAACCAAGTCTAAATAACTTCAATTATTTAATTTAATAACCAGTTAACTTTCTTGTCCATGAGCTTAGTTCCAAATAACAATTACCTTATTACACCCATTGGGCTTGAAATTGTGTTAAGGCCCATTAATCCTAAAAGCATTCTTAAGGCATTCCATATGCTATAACTTTAGAATTTTGACCCAAGAAGGCTCTTGAACTGGTGCAGGCAGGCTGTGTCTAGCACAGTGATGCTAAGGGTCTAGCATATTAGGCTTTTATAAATCTCATTTAAAAGTTCATTTGAAAACTGTTAAGGTTTAAAGGAAAAATCATATTCATATAACTAAAGTTTTTGTATTGAAATTGTATTTAAAATAACATCTGAATTTGGTAAAATAGTAAATTGTCGACTCGTAATGTTTCCCAAATGCTACAAATTCTCTGTTGGTCATAGAATAGAATTCTATCACTAAGTGAATATTTTGTTTGAAAACAAGTACTGAAAGGCACTTTGTGTTGGTTTTAAAAGTCACTATAAAATTACGTTAGAGACGATTTTCTAAAAATTTTCTTCACCAAAATCTCTTGTTTTATGTATTTAACAAAATTCTATTTTTTTGCCTTTAGTATTTTTTTTTTTTTGGCAATTTTTGCAACTTTATTGATTTAACACTATTCTAAAAAAATTTGACTGTTTTTATTTATCCGTTTTGAAGTCTATTTTAGAGGCAGATTCTTACAAAATTTTCTTCACGAAAGTTCTTCGTTTGTTAAAATTTTAAACTTTTGTGTTTTGTGAAAAATTATGATTCAAACTTTTTAGAGGTCATTTTTGTCAAAAACAAATACTGTTTATTTATCGGTTAAAAATGGGCAACCGACTAAATCTGCCAGTAATTGTATTATAGAGGCCAAATTTCAATTTTTTTCTCTATGAAAGTTTGTCATTTCATCCAAATCTAAAACTTTCTTGCTATGTAAAAATAACGATTTGGCCTCAAAACGGCCCGGACTTGGTAAAACATGTTCTCATTTGATAGTTTTTGGATAGTCTTGTAAAACTATCCATAATTGTATTCTAAAGGCAAAGTTGAAAAAAGTTTTCTTTATGAAAGTTGTTTATCTCATTGAAATATAAAATTTTCATGTTTTGTTAAATTTTTGATTCGGACCCAAAACGGCCCAAATCAGCCAAAATAGCTGTTGCCCAACAGTGGACAATTTTTGGCAGTTTTCTCATTGTTTTGTGTAGTTCTAGAAGACAGCTTGGAAACCTGAGCTAGAGTCAAAACCATGTTTTTTCCTAGTCACGAATATTTGCTCAGGACATCGAAATCTAAAGTTCTGCATTCAGATAAAAGTTCAAAATCGAACTTTAAAGGGTTTGTTGTTGTGTTCAAATAGAGTGGAAAAATATTTCTTCCAGCATAAATCATACCAAAACTAAACTAAAACATACCCAACATATATAAAACTAAACACTATAATATCACGCTTGTAAAAACTATAATAACACCTACATAAACTTATTACATGTCATTTCTTCACATAACCATAAACTAAACCAAAGTCATTTCTTCACATAACCATAAACTAAACCAAAGTAAAACATAACTTACTTTAGGCTTAAAAATAAAGGAGAAATGGTTAAGAAAAATACTCTTGAAGATTCAAATCTTGGATAGCTCTAGCTACTTCTTCTTCTTAGAAATTTTGGCCTAGTAAATTTGACTATGGAAAATGAAGAAAATTTAGAGAGAGTTCCTATAAAGAACTAGGTTTTGGCTAAGGCAGAAGGAAGGAGGAAATGAAAAAAAATGCCAACTTGGAACCAAGGGCTCTATTTTTAGACAAGTTGTTAATTGGTCCTAACTCTTAATCTTGTTTTAGTTAAGCTCTTAATTACGCTTAATTAAATTAAAATTTGGGTTAGACATGGCTTAGAATTGGCGCCACAATTAGGAAGATGAGAGATGAATGACATCTCGTGATGAGTAGAAGGACGCTTATCAAATCTTGAATAAATCAAGTGCCAAGTCTTGTACTATGATCTTATCCTTAAAGATTCGCTTTAAAAAGATATAATTTATACTGGCCAGAGATAACTAACTTAGCTGATAGGAATATTTGTTTCCGACGAATCCTTTCTCACTATTTACTTATAGTTTGACACAAATCTCTAAATAAATCGATATTGACATTAATTCTCTAAGTCTCAAAATTATTTCTAGATTAATTAAAATTCAAACTTGACCTTTCTACATTATGTCTCAGTTATGGCAAAGTCAATGACTGTGTCAATACTTGACCTCAGGTAGCACGTTTTCCTCAAAATACTACTTGTGTAACTCTTATTTTTAACTAATGCTAAGTGTTAGAGTGTTTATCAAGACACCGTAGACATCGTATTGCACTTGACAATTCTTATAATTAAAATTCTGAAGTTATTTACAGATTAAAAATTCTTCTACCTTAAATCACGGTGAGAATTATCAATTGAATTATTTAAGTACCAAAAGTTAATAAATTTCACTTTAAAAATTACTATAGAATTTTTAAATGTTTATATTAATTTTATAAATCCTTCAGTCACAAAATTCATACATGATATTTTCAAAAAAATCATTGACTTAAATATATAAATTACATTATTTAATTTTAAGATTTTCTTGGTCATTACAATACTAGTGTTCATTTTATTAATTTATTAAATTTATTAAATTTATTTTAATTAGTGTCCTCGTTGAAATAAATTTATAGATTTGTTAATGAACATATACACGTAAGTTTATGTTTAAAGGAAAGAATACATTACTTTAATGATTTGGGAGATTTTATAGAGCATAAAAAGGAAAAAAAGGAAATTTGATAGGACGAAAAAAAAAAGAAAAAAGAAACCATATTCTTAAAGTATGTTTATACAAAATTCTCTTAATAAATTATGAGCTAGGGTACATGTTAAAATATAATTTTATATTTCTAGATGACATATTCAAGTATAATTATATGAAATTCTCTTAATTGAGTGTGCCAAACTAGGTTTACAGAAAAGACTTTATGAGACTAGAAGACATATTTACAAGTAATATAAGTACTTTTTATGAGGCCAAAAAACTATGTTTATGGAATACGATTCACTTTCAAGATGCCTTGGTGGTGAAATGGTAGACACGCGAGACTCAAAATCTTGTGCTAATGAATTACGTATTTATTTTGATAATTTTAAATAGATATAACAATTCAATCTTTAAGTTCATCAAACACTATTATACTTCTTTTTGAGAAATTTTTTTTTCTAAGAATTCTAAAAAAAAAAAACCAAAATTGCAACATTAGAAGTTATATCAAAACCCAATAATAGAATAAAGGGTGTAGAAAAACCCAAAAAACGCTGAACCAGACTAATCCTGTGGTTTTTAGACAGTTGGGGCCAGACCATTCTAGGATTGAAAAACAATCCCAAATCGGACCAGACCATTTATATATATATATATATATGCATATAATAAAATAAATAAAAAAAATATATACATATATATATCCATTTTTTTGGATTGTATGTTTTATGTTGTGCTTGATTGTTGTTTCTTGTTATATTCTTTTCTTTTTTTTTTTAGAAAGTTGTCTTTACAATTTGGATATTTATAGAGTTTTAGAAGTGTAAAAGCTAGGAACTGCAGTTAAACCGGCCTGAATTGTTCTAAAACGGTTATGGTCCTAATTGTTAAAACGGTCTGGTTTAATCTGATCCTAGATTTGCCTAGATTGCCAAAGCGTTGTGGTCCCAAAATCCTGTAGTTTAGGACCAGACTAGGGTCCCAAAACCCTGGTAGTTTAGGACCAGACTAGACTATGTGTAGCCCTATGGATACAATTTTGTATTTCTCTTTACGGTTAGATCACAAATCTATCTTTAATATCTATGTTACAAAAAGATTATTACTAATAGAGAATTATTTTGTGGAGCTTTGAAGAGGTTTTAATTTTTTGTAGTGGAGACTGGAATTCTTTTGTGGAGAGAAAGGAAATTTCATAATAAATGAAAGATAAAACTTATATAGTAGGGCAAATATTTTTATCTCATTGACAGGTACCGTTATTTTAACCATTAAATTACCCAAAAGCAATTATGTGTTGTCATGTGTTGCAAACTTTTAGGCTTCATAGATTAAACGTCTCTGTGTATTCAAAATACTAACTGTAAAGTAAAAATTACAAACTGTTTTTTATTGGGGCAGTATGTTGAAATGTGACTTCATTGTTAAAATTTCACTTTTGTTTTTTCTTTCCTTTTCTTTTCTTTTCTTTTTTTTTTTCATTCATGTTGATTGGGGTGCCAAAAGTACCCCTCAAAATTTCTTTTGACATCCGAAAAAATTTCTGGGAGATTAGTATCCAATCTCAATCAATTGAGACGATTCAAACATCTAAAATGGATAACTCAACAACTTGTTTTTATTAGCTTTAATGAGAAAAGTAACAAAAACATTGGGAATCTTCAGAGTTTTCCCCCAACGGAAGCAAAGGAAGAAACGTCACATGAAGTATGTGAAAGTGGGGACCACAACACAAACCTTTTTTAATTTATTTTTTAATTTCATTTTCTTTAAAGAATAGATACAGAGTCTTTTTGCTTTCTTCTTAAACGAATTTGTATACACGGCCCAAAAACCTTTTCTTTTTCTCACCCTCTTTCTCTCTCCCCAAACACAAAACTAAAAAGGGCATAAAAATTTGGACGCTTACAAAACTTGCCGACATTGCGTAAAATCATATTAACATCTCACCTCCAAAACCGAAACCACCCACTTATCATAATTATGATCTTTTCTTTACCTGCTGTCCCAAGCGCGCACACTTGATGCTCTCTCTCTCTCCTTTCTCGGTCTCTCTCTCTCTCTCTCTCTCACGCCAAACGCCTTTTCTTTTTCTATTTTCCTTTTTTTTTTTTCCCTTTCATTTCCCTTTCTTCTAGAAAAAACAGAAGAAGAAGGAGAAGGAGAATTCTGGGGCGGTTTTCGTTCTCCGACCGTATCTGTTCGCTTTCTCTTCTTTGTACGTAGAGTCCTCTCCCTCTCTTTCTATTTTTTTTCTTTTTGTTTGGTGGGTGTTGTGGATTTTGTTTTATTTTTTTAATCCTTCCGTTTTCGATTCTTTGTTCAATATTTTATTTGCTTAGGGTTTGTTTCTGTTCAGATACGCAAAAACGATATTGTTTTTTTTTTTTTTTGCCTTTTCTGATGATGTTTTGCCAAATATTTATCTGGGGATTTGTTGAATTAAACTCTACATTTCATTTTTTGTTGTTGTTTGTTTGTTTGTTTTTTTTTTTTTTTTTTTGCTTATTAAGAAGTGATCTCGACGTGCTGGGAAAAAAAAAATTTTTTTTTCGACGACCAAAGTATGGTATTAGTAATCGCTTACTTCAGATTATCCGCTCAATTTATCCCTTCTTTTAAATGTGAAATATCTGTGTGTTTTGTGTTGCATAAGTAAGCTTTTGGAAAAGGGATTTCATTCTTCGTATATTGAAGTTGAATTTCTCGTGTGTTTTCTCAAAATTACTTTTTATGGATTTTTTTTTGGTAGGTTGAATATATCTGAGAATTGACATGATGGTCTGCTTTGCTTTATGATCTCTTAATGTATATTTACTTAACTTGAATCTGTAATTTCTGTTTGGTATTTTTTTTTTTTGTTTCCTACGGCAGAAGAGGGGGAAAAAAGGGAAAAAAAGGAAACGAAAACCAACCTTGTATTGTCACATTGATCAATTTTTTTATGTAGAAAATCAGATGCCTTTTGGGGATGGCAGACTACTGTTAAGCATACTAAGCTTATTATGAAACTCTTTTGTATGTAGATAGAGTATGTCCTATCAGCAGGCATATGATTTTGATTACATGGCTGAGGAGGGTGAAATGGCAAATTTTCTTGATGAGATGGATGATGAAAATCACGATCCAGATGTCGGAATTGATGAATACGAAATGGTTTGTGGATCACATTTTTTATTTCTGTTCGTAGTTGGTTTTAATGCTTGTACTTGTAGAACTCACTTGGGACCGGCTTTGAATATGAACAGCTTACTAAAGTAACAGATACTTCATCTTCCCAAGCAAGGAAGGGAAAAGACATTCAAGGCATTCCTTGGGACAGATTAAACATTACGAGGGAAAAGTACAGATTAACGAGGCTTGAACAGTACAGGAACTATGAGAATATCCCTTTATCTGGGGAAGCTGTAGATAAGGTTTGTACTTTCATTATTTATCACCCTAGAGTCCTTTCTTTCTTATTTTTTGTTTTACGGGAGATGGCCAAAGTTTGGTCTATAAATTAATGCGTTTTTGGAAAGTAATTATACCAAGCGTATTTTTTTGTCTCAGGAGTGCAAACAAATGGAGAAGGGGGGAAACTACTATGAATTTTTCTACAATACAAGATTGGTTAAACCAACAATCCTCCATTTTCAGGTTGGAAGATTCTAACAACCTAACTGTTCGTCTTTTACTACTTACACGTATGAAGGTGCTACCTTGCACACAAGTTAGCTACTAAATATGTATGAAGTTGAATTTGTCCTTGCACATGCATGCTATGCCAAATTGAAATTTATGGTTGGGGAAAAAAAAAACCCTTAGCTTAGCTGATTATTTACCATACTTGGTACGCAGCTCAGGAACCTCGTTTGGGCTACTTCGAAACACGATGTGTATCTCATCTCAAATTATTCAGTTATGCACTGGTCCTCACTAACGGGCAATTTGTCAGAAATCCTCAACTTTGCGGGTCATGTGGCACCTACTGAGGTATTGCAACTCTGTCCAAACTCTCACTATAAAAAATGAAAAAAAAAAAATATATGAGAAGGTACAAAAATTTTTATTTTATTTTCCCTTTCCATCATTACTGACTTTCGTTTTATTTTATTTTGCCCCTTAACCTCTTAGTACAGGCCAGCGTCCAATCCATTATTCATATTTAACTTTTTACATTTGTCTCTCTAACTTTGCCACCTTTTTTTTTCCTTCTTTTACCCGTGGTTATGTAGAAACATGCAGGAAGTTTATTGGAAGGGTTTTCACAGACTCAAATTAGTACACTGGCGGTCAAGGATAATTTTCTGGTTGCAGGTGGCTTCCAAGGAGAGCTTATTTGTAAGGTTTGTTTTTCTTTTGGCCACTAATAGTATATTGTTGCTTTGTTGTTTTGGTTGCACTTCAGAAATATTTCTTTCAGTTCGAGAGTCCAAAGAGGTTAGTTGCTAAGAGTCTAGGATCTGTTATTCCAAATAGTTCCAGCTTGGATCCTTGAGTGACAGATAAAATATCTGCACATGCTAGGTTTCACGTTCTTTTGTCCTTTTTTTTTTTTTTTGGTTAAATCACCTAACTGCATGCTTTGATCTTCCAAAAGGCCAAAAAACTACAGCTCCAATACAACCCTGCGAAGGTTCCATCAATAGGCAAGAACACAAAATGTTGCGTGACACCTCTGTAGGAGTTCAAATATCCTGAGAAGTTAGAACTTTGGACTTTCTGTCTAGACTATCAGCTCTCCATGATAGCAAGAAAAAGGAAATATAAGGTGGACTAGTTCATCAATGCTTGGAGCAAATCAATGTGTTTGCGTTATGAATTTGTGTCTTCAAAGAGTCAGCGCACAAAATGATGTTGCCACTATGTTACGAAGCAACTTTGCACTGAATAGGACAGGATAAATGGCCATCTGCTGAATTGAGTACTCACATTACTTCAGTGCCATAGCTTATCACGTGCTATAGTGGAATGAAACTATGATGCGATCTTCCATTGGGTGATTAATGAAAAAGGAGATTAGAAACATGAAGCAATTTTCTTTTATGGTTTGTTCACATAGGCCAAAGTTTTTAATGTTCGATAACTTTCCTTTTAGTTTAAGCCGTTTCAACAAATTGTAACCTGGGTCTGAATCTGACCAACTATAACTTTAGGGATGTCTTCTCTTTCTACCCTTGCTTGCAATGGCCCCCTTTTTAGATTGGTTCCAATTATTGTGGGGTTATTTTTTGTTAGCAATCCAATCTTCAACCTTATACTCATGAAATCAACTAAAAACATCGCTGAGAGGAAGGGCCTTATTCCCTTGAAGAAGGCAGAGAGAAACATGCTACTTTGAGCACCACCAATGTGGTATTATATGTCTTATTTTGTAGTAAGGCAGTTTTTCGATAAGATAGTTAAGCAACAAGGTGTGCCAATTAGTTGGCAGTCAGCTTGATGAGATGAAATTGCTCATTAACTCGGGAGTTCGTAAAAGTGCTAATGCAGTAGAAGCCCATTGGTTTTTTATGCAATGATAGTACGGGGACAATATACCTTTGTGAGTACTACTAACTTGAATTTAAACTAAGCAGGAGAGTTTATGATGTGTTGTAAATTTTGGCTGCATATAATGGCTATACAATATTAGCCATTTTCATTGTCTGTTTTAATTTATTTTGAATGATATGTTGGTTTACCATGGTTTCATTCTTTTTTGCTGCCTTGTACTCTAAATGAGACATCATATTTTTGAGTAGTTGCACATGTAGTTAATTGTTTTTTCATCTTTAATCTATAGTGTCATTGCACAGTTGTGAGGCTGACCTTTTATACAAGTGTTCAAATTCTGCAGACTATAGTTGATGGTAGCCAATGTAATCGCAACAAGTAAGGCTGGTGTGTTAGGTATTTTGGGAGTGTAATAATGTTGTCCTATTTAGAAATAATCTTGCTAGAAACCATGTGAATTTTTCACGTTCTCTGTTGTAATTTTATTTTTTTTATTTTTTATTTTCTCCTGCTGGCTATTTTTAAGAGCACATATGTAAAGTTCTAGACTTGCAAAACGTCAGGCACTATTTTTAATTTTTACAAGGAAACCTCATCCCATTGAAAAAAAAAATCGAAGAAAGAAAAATAGGTAGAAAAACAAAAAACCCTTATGAAATAGATGACAATTAGCATCCTATAACACCCAATTCCAAAAAATCAAAGAAAAAGGAAAATCCTTGAAGATTGCTTGCCAGTGATTCCTCTAGAGATCTCAAATGGGCGTGACAATCAGCTCCCAATTATTAGCATGAGGGTTGCGGTGCTGCACTATGATTGACTATGACATTAGTGTCAGAGCCCATTATTATCAATGATAGGATCCTATTTAGTGTGTCAACGAACTAATAAAGGCAAAAGAGAAAACCTGACAAATTCCAGAAGAGAAATTCAGTGGATAATTTTCCTTAATAAGGGTGACGTGGATAATTTGTTATCTTTGTACATGCTTAGTTTTTGCCTCTGTTCTCCTGTGAGTGGCCAAGTATATACTATGTAATAATGGCACTTTTTCGTGAGCTCTCTTTCATGGTTGCCTTTATGGTTTTCTATAACATTCTGGATCAGTGCTATCGGGAAAGGAGTGGTGCATTTAAAAGAGTTATCCAACTTTTTTTGATAACATGATTTCCGTTTAGTAAACTCGAATAATTTGTATCTCATCATTTGCCTTATTTTTTGCAGCGATTGGATAAACAAGGAGTAAGTTTCTGTACCCGGACCACATACGATGATAATGCTATCACTAATGCTGTTGAGATATATGACAGCTTGAGGTATCGTTGCCGCTTCGAAACTGTTGAGCTGGATATGTATATCTATGTTGGTGTGTAGATGTTGCAGTATGTATGCACTATAAATATATTGTTTGACGGTTATGTGTTAGGAAACAATTTGACATAAATCCTTTTGCAGGGGTGGAATCCATTTCATTGCATCTAACAATGATTGTGGTGTAAGAGAATACGATATGGAGAGATTCCACCTTTTAAATCACATCCGTTTTCCTTGGCCAGTGAATGTGAGCCCTCTTCTTTAGCATTTTATTTGATACCATCATCTTGCTTCTGTGCTGTGAATATTTATTTCAACTTCTACTTCCCACTAATATTCTATGAAAAAAAGGCCTAAAGCCTAATTTCTGTTGTTAATCTGTTAAGAGATTGAGAGTCTACGCTCAAAGCTGATGGCTTAGCCTTGTTAAAATATGAACTGAGATTGGGATTTATTGAGGCCGGGATCTCTTTTTATTTTGGATGACGAGATTTATGTGCCGGATGCTTTCATATTTTGCTATCTGATGCTTTTCATGCATTGTATACATGATTCAATAGCCTGGCAGACACTAATAGATCTTACAACTATCCTGGATTTCTATTGCAGCACTCATCAGTGAGTCCTGACCGCAGGCTTATTGCCATTGTTGGAGATCATGTTGATGGACTGCTTGTGGATTCACAGAGTGGAAAGGTGATATCTTCAAAATATGAATCTGGACTAGAATGACTTTTTTTATCCTCTTGCTTCATTTCCCTGGCCCCCCCTTCCTTCCGCCTTTTATTTTTATTTTCATTATTTTCTTTTTAATTTTTAGTGAAGCTTCATTCTAGCATGCTGGTCTTTTATTTTAATATTGCTTATATTGTTCGATCTTTGCAGACTGTTGCTACAGTGGTTGGTCATCTAGATTACTCGTTTGCCTCTGCATGGCACCCGGATGGACGCACATTTGCTACCGGGAATCAGGACAAGACGTGCCGAGTGTGGGACATAAGAAACCTATCGAAATCCATTGCAGTTCTTAAGGGTAATTTGGGTGCGACACGGTCGATTCGCTTTTCAGCAGACGGCCAGTTTATGGTGGTGGCCGAACCTGCAGATTTTGTGCATGTTTATGGTACGAAGGCAGATTATAAAAAGCACCAAGAGATTGATTTCTTTGGAGAGATATCCGGGGTGTCACTTAGTCCGGATGATGAGTCTCTCTACATAGGAATATGGGATCGGACTTATGCAAGCTTACTACAGTATAACAGAAGGCATACGTATGGATATCTTGATTCCTTCTTGTGACCAATTTCACAAAGAGCTCCTCCTCACTGAGTGGTCGGCTGATTCGTTAGAAGGGAAAGAAAGTAGAGAGAAAGAAATATAAAAGAGTGAAAGAAAGAAACGAGAGGGTGTTACAGTTCTACTCTCCAACCTTTTCTACTTGTAATTTTTACGGATGTGTGTTAGTTCGTTAATCAAAATGTCAGTAGAATAAGCTACGCTGCTCGAGGACTTAAAATTGTGTATAGTTACTTGTGATTGCAACTTTTATTGAGTGTCCTCGACATCTTTCTTTCTTTCTTTTTTTTTTTTTTCCTCCAACTCTTACGGATTACCCCATTGTCCTTGAAAACCAAGCTTTTTCAATCCAAAATCCCGAGAAAATGTTTTCCAAACAAGTCCTTCTGAGTGCCTAGGAATGTTACCTGGGAGTGCACAGAAAATGTTTTACTTTGCTCATTGGATGGAGCCTCATTTGATCTACGAGTGGCAGAAGCTACATTGGTTGTAGGCTATAAGGTAAGTGTACCAATTGATCGAGGCATGCAAGCTCATGCAAGTCTTTGAGTGGGCCAATGCATGGTCATGCCTTGGGCGGGGCATGTCACTTAGGTGAGCTCGTCAAGGCAATGCACTTTGGCAGCGTGCTATGGCAAATAATAGGCACAAACGTGTGGACATAAGGCATTGTGTGCATGCACAGGTGAGTCACGTAGATTGGCAAGGCAGGCTCGGACAGAGCTTGCCAACATGGTGCAGACAAGGGGGCGAAAAACTCGGGCATGGGCGAAAGCATTGGTTTGGACAAAGCAAAGATGGGTGGCATGCATGTCATCGGGTTGGACCTTTGGCTAGGACAAGGTCAATTTATGTAGAGCTAGTCTTAAATTGGCTAGTTGTCGTGGCCAAAGTGGCTGAACACTCAGACACATGATCACAAGCATGGATGGTTCAACCAAAATTCAAAGATTGCAGATGTAGCTGAGTGGGGCGAGATGCAAGCGTGGCGTTGCTAAGTGCTACGCGAGAAATGCGCGCACGAGGGGTGGACGATTAGGACCCTCAATGGGCAGAATTGCCCACGACCTCGGGAGGCCTCCAAGTGGCCTCATCGACGAGTTGACACGTTCCTCATGATCTTGAATGGTTCTAGATTGTGGTTAAGTGGTTGGGGTTGTCAGCTACACCTCGTAGCCTACAAATAGATGAGTTGTGAAAAGGGCTGAGGACATTGTTTGTTATGTGTGATCCCAACCAACATCCTTGGATTTCCTTTTTATTTCGAGTGTGGGTTTACTTCACTTGAGTGCTGCGAAAAAAGTTCGAGTGGTTGACTAAGTGAGTGTCTTAGTGTCATTATAGGGCATTGTTTTCAGGTTTGAAACTAGCCCTATGACAAGTTGGTATCAGAGTTGCATGGCAGATCATGACGGACAATGATCTTAATGAATTGAGTTGGAATTCTCAAGATATTGGTTGGTGCTCCAACACAAGAGGTGGGTTTCCTTGCTGAACAAGCTCAATTTCATGCGGCGACGATCGTTGAGGCCCAACAAGCGATCGAAGACAACCAGAAGGGCATGGCATATCACTACAATGACTTGTTGAAGCAATTTCTCATGTTGGCTAATCAAATTGAGGTACGTCTCCCAAAAGGTCGTGTAGCTCCTCAGAATTTTTAATGCATTATATATGCAATAATGAATGGTTATGTCAAGTAAATTATATAAATTATGTATAAATTTTGTGGGCTAAATTTTATACTAAAAAATTTGTTAAGTATTTTAAGAGTAATTTTAGTGTCATAAGAATAATTATTTAAATCTAATTTTTGTGATGAATTTAATAAGAAGAAAAATGGGATTTTTAAGATTACAAATCATACCATAATCTTAAGCAAAATATGAATTAAATGAATGTAAGACTTAATCAATGAGCAAGGAAAGATGAGCTAAAAAGCTTAACAGTTGTAGAATATGTTGCAACAAATTTTAAAATAGAAATATAGTTTAAGAAATGTATTGTATATAAATATAGAAATTATAAAGTATGAGTTATGCAGTATAGGGATTATAATGATAAAGTTAAGCAGTGTGGAGGATAGGTTAAGTATGGAATGTTATGTAAGCTTATAACAGTATAAGAAATATACTGATAGTATAAGAAAAATAAAGTATAAATTTACACTAAATAAAAAGCATGTAGGACCTATTTAGGTGCCACCTTTAAGGTGAAAAAATAACCACCTTTTTCCCCATATAGAAGAGGTTTTAGCCACCAAACGGATGCAAGTTTTAAATGCAATTAAGTCCTTTAGGTGATGACCAAAAGTTGTCATTTTTTTTTTTTTTGCATGGGGCCACGAAGAAGTAACAAGACACCCCAAAGGATGAAAATTTGCCACATCTCCCTCTAGGTGGAGACGGGTTTAGCCTCAAAATTGATGCATTTTTTAATTGCAAATAAGATTAAAATGATGACTTTGAGTGGTTCAGGACTTAGTTAGAGAAATATCTCTTTGTCTCCATTTTTTTTTTTCTTCATGGAGCATGAGAAAACAAACTCATTTTTTGTTCTAGTGAAACTAACCACTCCCCTCCACTCTCTCTTAGTATTTTCAATAATATAACCTATATAATCCATCCATGAAGCAAGTTTAAGTGAAGAAGATCAAGGATGAGCAATTTTAAAGGTAAAAATCTAAATTTTTACTATGGGTTCTTAGTGTTTTTCTTTAGGTTTTGGATAGATTTTTGATGGGTTATATCATGGTTATTCTCAAGGAGGAAGTTATAAGCACCAAAGAGGAGGAACAAAACCTTTGGAATCACTTGGGTAAATTCTAAAATCTAGCCTTGAGTTATATTATGCATATTAAGTGCTTGATTTGTAATTTGTGATATAAAAGGACTATGACATGTAAAGAAACTTGATGGCATGATTTTATCACGGTTATTTGGATGATGATGACGACGACATATAGATAAATAGTTGAAAGCTAGGGTTTATAGAAATTCTAAGAAAAGTTATGACAAATTTTGTCATAAACACAATGTTTTAGCACTTAAAGTGTTTGGAAAAAATGATTTTCGACCATGGCATGCAAAAAATGTTATGGCATGATTATTTAAGTATTAAGTGCTTAATTAAATGTTTAGAAGGGTTTAAATAAGTTAAAACCTAGAAAAACAAGTTAAGGAAAGTTAAATACAAAAAGTGAGTTTAAGGGCAATTTTGAAAGAATTAAATGTTTGAGGAATTTAGAGGTCGAATTATTTCTTGAGTTCAAAATGTAACACCCTAAATTTTAAGCTAGGGGATTTTCTAGCTTTTGTATAAGTGTTATAATCTTAATATTTCTGCTGCTAATGATAAGATAATTTTCACATTAAGGTTGAGTTAAGATTTGATTATTTTTCAGCCCATTTTCACATGCATAAACGAACGATGAGTGGTGCTCCTCTCCTCTCTTTCCTTTCGGGGGAGAGAGGGAGGGGGTCATTACAGTTTATGGTATTAGAGCGGAACGATTCTCGAGGATTTTATTATGTCATGGGACCAAGAACTCAGTCAAGTAAGTATTATGATATTTTATGGGTCCATAAGTGTAACTCTTGATTTGGAGATAAGATGTATGTTAAGTTTTGAGGTTTTAGAATAGCTAAATTTCGAGGACGAAATTTTTATAAGAAGGGGGGAATTGTAACACCTTAAATTTTAAGCTAGGGGATTTTCTAGCTTTTGTATAAGTGTTGTAATCTTAATATTTTCGCTGCTAATGATAAGATAATTTTCACATTAAGGTTGAGTTAAGGTTTGATTATTTTTTGGCCCATCTTTACATGCATGAACGAACGATGAGTGGCGCTCCTCTCCTCTCTTTCCTCCCGGGGAAGAGGGGGAGGGGGTGGTTACACAAAATGTGATTTATTGGAAATGTTGAGATGGAAAACTTTTGTGAAGAAATCCTACATGAATTCGGATTGGATTAAGCCAAAAAATGTTAAGTATGGTTTTGCCTATTGAAAAAGCCATTAAGATAAATCATTTTGAGAAAAGTTAAAATATGAAAATTGTTGATCTCATCGAAACTGTTACAAATCGTGAGCATTCCACACGGATTTTAAGTTATGAGTTTTATGAGATTTAAGCATGAGATTTTGAAATAAACATTTTAAAATGGTTTGAATTAGATCAAGAAGCTTTTTTAAGTATTAATCCTCGAGGAAAACTAGACATTTTGGCATAAGTTGAGTATTTTTAGTCCCAGGGGCAAATATGTTAAGAATTTGTGTTTTGAGTGAAACTTGTAAAATCGTGTTGAACTGAGTTTTTCATGGTGCAAATTGTTTTCATCCATTGCAATGAGAATAGAGTAGTTGTAGATTTTTTTTTTTAGTTCAATAGAATATGTGATGTCCAAGGAAAAACATGTTAAGGGTAAAAGTGTCAAGATTTTCGTATTATAGGTTAAAACTATAAAGTTTTAATAAAATAGATTTTTTACGAGAAGAAAACCATTGTTTTGTTTTTTGTAACATTACAAGGAACAAGAAATGTAAGTTTTGTTTAAAATGGGTTCCAAAAGTTTTCAAAGACTCCTTAAGGAAAAAATGGTCATTTTTCGTAAAAGGCAAAAACGGACTCTAAAACCTCCAATTTAGGAAAACGCCTCTTAGTGACAATTTTTTTGTAATCTGCTAGTAATGGGATGGTAAATTAAAATGAGAAGTTTAATCATGTAAAATTCAGATTACGTGACTTACGAAAGACCCGTAAAGGGTAAAATTGTTATTTTCTATAAAATCGCCAAAATAGACCTCAACCCTCCGAATTAGCAAAACGCCCTTAGGTGGAAAATGTCCCGTATCATGTTCAATAACAAAACCGTCTAGTAAGTCGAGAAATTTGACTACAGAACAAGCAAATCAAGTAATAAAAAAGGTAAACTGATTAAGAAATGAGGTTAAATAAAAGAAAAGAATGATTAATGTTTAAGTTGTGTTATCAATCAAGTAGGTCAAGAATAGATAAAGTTAGCTAATAATCGGACGTGGTTTGAACATGACACAAAGCCGAATAATATAAGGAAAAGTATAAACTGGGAACGTTAAAGCATTGCTTAGGTAAGTTTTATACCTAATTTATAGCATGAAGAAAATGAATTCTGCTCATGTAAGGTTTATACCTAATCTAGAGCATAAATAAAATGAATTTCAAATGCTTTATAAACGTTTGAAATGCATGGCATTTGTTATGCATAATATTTTAAAGTTCAAGTCATGATTTGCATTGTGATTGCAATTATTATGTTTAATGTTTAGATCTTAAGTTATGCCATATAACATATTCACTAAAGATTACAAGATCGGTAATCGAACCCTTAAGTTAAGATAAAAAAGTGTTATACTAGGCTCTCGACCTAAGGGGAATGTCATGCTAAGTTATGTTAAAGCCTCGGTGTTTGATGGTCAAGCATGTATGGTACGTACACATGGACCTATAGTTCAAGAAAGTTAAGAATGATGATAATAAGTTCACAAATGAGCATAGATGGAATCATGCATTATGATATTGCTTACATTGCTTTCTAAAAATGTTTCTTTACAAGTAATATTTATGTGAAATATGTTACAAGAAATGTTTTATGAAGAAAAGAATTTTGCTACAATGTTTTATGAGAAATGTTTTCAAGAAATGTTTCAAGAAAGAAGTTTTATGAGAAATGTTTAATGAAAGCTGTTTTTACGAGAAATGTTTTCAAGAAGCAAGTTTTATAAAGAAAGATTTAATGTTTTGTGAGATTAGTTTGAACTTTGGAGCGAAAGCTCATTACAAGTTGCTTCATGTTGCAAGTAGTTCTATATAAGACCAATAGGATTGATTGAAGAGTTCGGTGTTGCAGAGATAGTTGCGATAGTTGGGTATGGATACTACTACAATAGTTTTACGCTATGTTAAAAAAGATTCTGCTGTTTTAATGAAAAGATTTGCTTGTTTGAAAAGATGTTTAAAAAGTTTTACAAAAGTAAATATTTGCCCGACAAATTTTAAGAAATGTCTTGATGATTATAAATCATGTTTTGAACTACGTTTTAGTTTATGTTGCAACAAAAGTTGCAACAATTTTAAGAATGATTTAAAGAAAAGAGAAAAAATTTTAGTAGTATTTGTCTTACTAGTGAGAAAGTTTAAAAGCTTAAGGAATAATGCTTAAGCAAGCAAAGTAACGGCTTGAAAAGGGTGGGTCATTATAGGAAAAAGGCTTTTAAGGTTTGTGGTGAATTAGCAAAGGGGTTTAGATCTGACCTCTATGTTACCTTCGTATAGCCATAACTTTGCATTTCATAGGAGGATGAAAGTGTATATAAATGGCCTCTTATGGTAGTACACTACTACTCCCCCATAAACAATAACGATTGGGAAGTTTTTGTGAGGTATTGACATTCCACCGAATTCTAACTGTTATCATCAAATGCAAGAAAAATAAGAGTGGAAAATGAATACTGCTCTATGGTTTGTCGAGTCAGATATAGAGAGCTCGAGCAATCATTGGTACGTTAATATCTTACTCGTATTACATATATCAATTATTCTATCATTAATATGTTACTAACATAGCGTAACACAGTTAGCTAAGACGGGTGTGCTACCAACACGGGAGGAGTTGTGGGTAAAATCATATCAAGTTCCCGATGGATAGTTTAAAAATCCAAAAGTATAAGAAATTGAAAACTTGATTGTAAGTTTATTGAACATGAACCATTAATTTGTAATTTAATACTTGTTGAAGGATCTTAAGAATAACATGGTTTTTTTGTTGTTTTACAGGATGAATACACGATGCAACAAAGTTAAGGGAGCTTCCAATTGATCGGTAACGATGACATTTTGACAAGGGCATTAGGAAAATCAGAATATTCAAGACGTGTTCGCAGTTAATCGAAGTATGTGAAGTAGTTTCAATACTTCGACCTCTAATCAGGTACTTTGAAATTACATTTCCAATATTCCAAGATGTAAATGGAGATTGCAGAATTGCGAGGTCATGTGACCGAGCTCATTTCCCAAGGACATGCCAAGTCGACAGATGATAACATCTCACAACGCAACAGCTTCAAGGCTAGTTGTAACCCTCCCAATGATGTAGCAGAAGCTCCATAAGCTCTTGAAGTCCAATTGTCACCTTATCGTCAAGAGCCCGAACAAGGTCAATAATGTAGGCTCTTTGTTGAGGATATAATTAATGGTGGGTGTGCACTTGTTACGCTTGGGAACACATGGATAGAGAGTGTTCCAACTGATACAGTTCATGGAAGACCATTAGGGGAAGAAAACGTGCGTGTTAGCATCATTACCGTAAGAGTTAGAATAGCTGAATTGCTTGTTCCAACACTTAAAGCAACAACTATGGGTGAAGCTGCCAGAAGCTTCGTCGTATGGCCGAAGAGGTTAGTTCAAGTCGTCGCATTGATGAAGACGAGTCGAGCGCCTAGCCATGTTTCACAAGATATAAGTAGAAAGAAACGCCAAAAAAAGAAAGCTCTACAAAAGCAAGACAATCACAACCTGAGGTAGAATAAGAACAAGAACAACCTGTTGCGAATGAGCCACTGCTTGCGTTTAACTTCGCTTTAATACCTCAAGAATTTAGGCAGTTGGCTCTATACGCACATTCTTTTATACGCGATGGGTCGATGATTCAGTGCCCGATACCGGTAAATGTCACTGGCAATGAATTGCCTATGTATCTGGGGTATGAAGACGTTTACTACTTCATCAACTTTGATAAAATCGAGGCAAACTGTATCCTGGTATACCTTAGGTAATAACCTTATTCTTAATTCATAAATCTTAAATTATAGGTAGAGTTGTAAGGTGCTTTCAAATAATTGATTGTATTGTTTTTTATTGTAGCTTTTTGACTGAAAATTGTAAACTATAAGGCTTGGCTCAAAATTTTGGCTTCATATCTCCGGCGCTTGTTTCAAATGCTGCAAGAGACCTATAGAGTGATCGTAGAGAGAGCACCATGTCACTCCTCCACCTATTAGCTCAAGCACTGAGGGAAAAATTATTATTCCTACCATACAATGTTGAAGAACATTGGATGTTGGCACTTATTTTGCCATGAGAGGACCAAATATATTGGTCTGATCCCCTCAAACATCCACCACGTGAGGATTTCATATTAGTCACGAGATTGTAATTATTAATGTTCTCTTATAAAATTAATTGTTTTGAGTCCCACATAATTGTATCATTTATTAATTCATTTAAACATGACATATTGTTAGGGCGTTTAATGATTGGAAGCTTCAAGTGGGAAGCGGTGTCACAAACCGATCAAACGAAATGCTATATTCTAAATGTAAGTATCCAAGACAACAAGGAAATATAGAATGTGGTTTTTTTATTTTACATTTCATACAAGATATAATTACAAGTGGTTTACAAGCCCTAGGAAAAAAAGATTTTTATATACATACGAACATACATGAAGTTAGATTAGATTGGGTACAATTTATAAATAGGTATGTAATTTTTAGATTGATAGATAGAGATAGTAGATAAACAATTGCTCAAAATAGCTCAAATGTAAATGATCTTGTAAATACCTTGTAATTTCAATATCTATCCATTTTTGTATGCAATCAGAGCCTTATTGTGATGGATAACACATGGGACTAGCCAGCTTATAAAAATAAAAAAATTTTGGAAAATTTTTTTTGGCAATACCAATTTTCCACAATGGTTTTTATAAAAACCGTTATGGAAGCGTAAGTTTTCATGACAGTTTTATAAGAAAACATCGTGGAAGGTCATGCTTCAATGACCTTTTGGGAAAAACCGTCGTGAAAGCTTGACCTTCCATGACGGTTTTTATAGAAACCGTCGTGGAATCTTGAATTTTCAAGATGGTTTTTATAAAAACCATCATAGAAGATGCACACCACGACACCCCTTTTGCGCCAATTTTGCTGTTTCACGATAGTAAAAAACCGTCGTGCAAACTTCATTTTGTACCATGATTAAAGTTTTCATGACTGTTTTTTAACCATCGTGAAATTTTTCTACAATGATTTTAAACCATTGTGAAATTTGCAGTCTGTAATAGTGTTGAGAGTTGTGATTTTGCTTAAGAAAGATACTACAGGTGCAACTAGTAGCTATGATGGCCCCGATCCAAAACTCAGTCCTAGAGCCTAAACAATGCAGTAGGAGTCGAAATGCTAAGGAGTTGGAGAACTTCTTTTGGGACATGGAGTAGTATTTTACATAGATTCGAGCCCATTTCGGTATATAAAAGAGGTTAGTAAGATCTGTCATTAATTTATGTATTTAGCATGTTGAACTTGTGTTTTACAAAATACTCTAACTTAAAATTTTTTAAAATTCCGCTGTGTACTAGTTTTTCAACATGGGAACACCATTAGAACTGTGATTTTATAGTCTCAACTAATTTTTTATAGTATTTTCTCTTACATGCTACAATGTTTTGGTTTTAATATGTGAGTCTAACTAAGTTGTTAAATAACAAATCTGTTGGATATGTTTCGTATTCTATCATGATATGCTTCATGTCCTACCAAGATATTTTGTCTTATTGGGTCCTACTGAGATATTTTTCATGTCCCATCAAGATATTTTGTACCCCATCGGACTTTTTTGTCTCCCAGTAGGTCATTTTTCATGCCCCCATTAGGATATTTTTGTGTCCTATTGGGGTATTTTTTTTCTCCTCTCTTTCCTCTCTCTTTGTTACTGCTGGCTTATCTTTACTTTACCCACGACATTGGTGGGTATTACCGACACTAGCAACGTTGTTGACGTTCAATAAATATGACCAAAACCAAAATAAAAAAAAACACTGACGCGTGCATGCACACAAACACACAAAACAACAACAAACACCCTTGGCCACCACCGATAGCCACAACCTCTTCATGTCCTCCGATCTTGTCTCCATGTCGAAATTCGCAACTCGAACTCGACTTTCGAACCATTTCACATCTAGATCTAACCCTGATCTCAACTACCCTTACCAAACAACAACAACAACAACAACAACTCTACTCAACCATTCTAACAAAGGGGAGATCTACTGTTGCGGATGCGACTGGTGATCTCCTTATGCTCGGATGTGTTCGGCGATCCCTTTAAAACTAGAAGTTGTAGATTCACCATTGAAGCTTGAGCTCACTCGACAACACCATAGATGCTGGAGAAGACAACTAGATGCCAAACTTTGTGATACCAATGCCGGTGGTGCTACTTTCGAGGTCGCAATCATTCTTGTGAGATGCACCTATGTTGGAGATCTACTCGTAATCTCCAAATTTGGATGCTTTGACCTCGTCTTGTCCCCTTCATCTTTTCCAGAGCAACAACACTAAGAGCAAGTTAGATTGGGAAAGCATAGAAGATGAGAGAGGTAGAAAGAGAGAAACGAAACCAAAAAAAAGAGAGAGAAACAGAGAGAGAGAGAGAGAGGGGAAAAGCTAACGTAAGAAAAAAATAAATAAGGATTTTTTTAAAGAGATTGAAATTTATGGCAAATCAAAATTTGTGATGAGTTTTTTTATTGTTACTTTTTTTTTGGAATAAATAATCACATTCATCTAAAAGATAGTATATTACGTAATTTTTTCTAGATTGTTTGTCATATTATGTATTCTATTTATACCATAATATTGAGTGTAAATTGGTGTTTGTATTTTTTTTAATGCTATAAAATAATCAATATCAATATTTTCTACAAAATATTTTCGCATAACTTTCAAGGTAAAAATTTTAAAAAATATTCTTAGTATAATTTCTTTAAAATTTTTATTTTCAAAATAAAATCATTTTGAAAATTTTACCAAACGAAATACGTACCATTAAAAAAAAAATTCCCCTAAAAAAGTTCAATTTGCCAGAAAAATTCCGTGACTTGGGAGTGGTGGTGGGAGAAAGTCGCCGAGACAGAACGACACCGAATGAGTTGAAAGTGGGCCCATTGCGGTGTCATTTTTGTGGCTGATGAGGGCCTTTTTCATGACACAAAATATGCGTGGAATGTGGATCATGTGAGCTTCCCCGTCTCATTCATAGGCCACGAGTGAATGATACCTCATCCACGTTAAGCTGGGCCCCATGGAATTCCAAATATTTCCATTCCTTTCTCTTTTTTGTTCCCTTCTTTGTTTACTTATTCTGCATCTTTTTTTTGGCTCAAAATTTTTCCATATCTCTGACCGCTAAGCTTTCTATAGAATTAATTCGTTAGTTTATTTGCATAAAAAATTGTTATTTTCCGAAAATATCTCTTTCTATACAATCAATTATGTTGGTTTTGAAAATTAAAAGCAAAATATTACATTTGCGCATGGGGGATTTTGGCATTTTCAAACTTATGTGAAGTTGTATGCATAACTTCTCATTATTTAATTCTCATTATTTAATTCTCCCTCTTTTCCTATAAGTAAATTGCCAAACCAAATCAAACCTTTTGTTCTCTCCTTCCTTCTAGTTTCTTCTTTAATTTAATTTTTTAATAACGTGTATTCAGAATTAAATAACAAGGTACATGTATATATACATAGAACAAAGTTGGGTTAAATTCTTCTGCACTACTCAAAATAGTGATCATGTGCTACTGCTTTCGTAAGTGTAACGTAATTTGTAACTATGTTATAAAGATTTTGGTCACCATATCCTTTTCATTGTGTATCATACATGTTTTGCTGTAAAATTCTCATTTAATTAATTCTGAGATAGAAATAATGGAAATTCTGTAGCAGGTGTAGAAGCAAAAAAATGACTATCGATAGATCTTTGTTTTAAATTGTTAGATCTGTATTAAATTTTGTGACATTTACATATTTTTTATAGATCATATCAAGTTTTGCCAATTATATATATATGTATATATTTTAATAATATTCTGATGAGATCTAGAGATTCAAAATATATACACTACTAATAAAGTTTCTCTATCCTATAAAACTCCAAAACTATTAACAATTGCGAAAAGGAAATAGCCTTTTAACAGTTGATCATCTTCTCTAGATGTTGATCTTCTAAATAGTTTCTTTGATTAATAGCAGATTCAACCGCTGCTTTTAGGTACATAAAAAATAACAGATTTTCCATTTAAAAAAAAAAAAAAAGAGCTAGACTTTAACTAAAGTGAGACACAAGTTGATTGAGTTATTCGGACGATCCAAAAAATACAACAAAGAGTTACCATCACCAGCTCGTGCTTTGTGCTTCAAAATTCAAATTAGACTAGCATTTGTGTAATCACAGTTCTCTTCCTCATCATCATCATCATCATTATCATCACCGTCATCGGTTTTTATTCTTCCTTATAATACAAGAGCAAGTAGAGCCTATAGAAATAGAAAAAAAACAGACACTACTATGCAGGAGCTAACACTTTTTTTAGTGGCATAGTGAAATCAAAATAAAATCACACGTTATATTTTCTTAAACCGTGCTTCTTTTTTTTATTTTATTTTATTTTTTACCTTGATTCTTATCTATCTTGGTTTTCTTCTTCTAAATGAACCAATCTTGTAACAGAATATAATTCACATTTTAAAATTTAGTCTAGAAAAAATTTAAGTTTCTATAGTAATAATTGATATTTAGTTTATTTAGGGTTTAAGTTAAAAATATGTGTGAACCTAAAAATCAAATCTTCGGCATGACTCGATTTTTTTATTTAAAAAAATGATTTGTTGATATTGCAAATTAAAAAATTTTAGGAAAGTAAACCAGTAAAATAATAGTAGATTTTTTTTTTGTTCAGGGATAAAGTTATAACGAGTCATTGGGATGCTATCTATTTACCTTTTGTAAGAGTAAAAATTTCCATGTAAATAGTTTGACGATAGTACCTTTGCATGAGAGATTTTAGTGTGGGAATCCTATTACAGTTTTATAGGGCCATAGAGGTCTTTTTTTTAATAAAATGGCTAAGTTATTGATCACGATGACGAATCCATAATTGCAGTACGAGAAATACAATTGGGTACTTCCTTTAGCCAATAATGCTAAGCATTATGAGTAAAAGAAAAACGAGTTAGTGAGTGGATGCCTCATTTACTAAATATGAAATGGAGCAACAAGAACCACCATCACCCCGATCTAAAAAAAACAGAATGTCCTCAACAATAGGACTAATGGGGACTAACCAATCAGGCTTATTAATATTCTTTATAGCTAAAAGAGCATCACTCTCTACTTTATGAATCTATAAAGCCACTTTCCATAGCAAATTGCAATCCTATTCTGATTGGAATTCAGTCAGCCAACAATGGTGAGAAAAGGCCGGTGAATCTTTTTGACACTGCTACCATAAAAAAGCCAGCAAAGTCCCAAATAATAGCTCTTAACAGGCTAAAACGGGCTAAGCTACACCACCAGAAATGAGCTTTAAGTGAATTCAGTTCTGAGCACAACGTGGATGGGAGATGAAATACAGTCAGAGTCAGACGGTATGGATTGCACGACTGCTTTAATTCGCACCTCCTTACCCCACTAGAAAACAAGCTAGACTGCCATAGTTGTAGCTTCTTCCACAAGCGTCCTTTAATACCTCTAAAAGTCGCCATTTTATTTTTCCCAATGAGAGTAGGTAAACCCAGATACTTGTCATGAACCTGTGCCGTAGATAGACCCAACACTCCTTCAATGGCCCTCATATCCTCCGTATGAACATTGGGATTATATGAAATTGAGGATTAATTCATGTTAATGTTGCAAATGCAGCCAAATCAAAACCCAGCAAAAGAAAAAAAAAAAAAAAAAGGAAGAGAAGGCATGCCTGGTCGCCGTAGCGTCAAGATTGGGCACTGCAGCGCTAGCTTGAAACAAGACCAGCACAGAAGCGCCAGATTCGGTCATTGCACGCCAAGAATCTGTTTTATATGATTTCTTAGGGCAAAAGTCATGGTTTTAAGCCAAAATTATGTGTGGCTGCTAGGGTTTCTTAATTGTAGTGATTTTTCCTCTCCTTCCTTGAGAGAACTCTGTTTGGTGTGATAGAAGAGAGATTTGAGAAATATAATTTGAGAGTGTATGATAGAAATTTCTCTTATAATCTATAATCCTCTCCTTCATTATAGTAGAATATACAGCAGCAAAAACATGCTGTAGTCATAAATCTGACGAACCTGTATAAAAATTTGTTGTTCCTCTTTTATCTTTTTCTACTTTCTTTTTTCTGCAATCATTTGTTCTTAATGTTCTTAGAATTAGAAGGTGCCTAATTCCTAACAATTGGCATCAGAGTAAAGGTTCAGGTTGGGTCAAGAACGATGACGGGCGAAGAAGGGTCAGCAGTTGGTATCACCAATTTAATGGTTCAGATTTTTCCTATTGGAGGATGCAAGTGGAAGATTGCCTCTATAGCAGAAAATTGCACTTGCCCTTGAGTGATAAGCCCGAACATGAAGGATGAGGAGCGGAATCTCCTTGGTAGACAGGTGTTGGGTGTGATCCATTTGACTTTGTCAAAGAACGTGGCCCACAATGTAGTGAAGGAAAAGACCACAACAGGGATGATGAAGGCTCTGTCAAATATGTGTGAGAAGCCTTCGGCCAATAACAAGGTAGACCTTATGAAGAAGCTTTTTAATTTAAAAATGCCTGAAGGTGCCTCGGTTGTAGAGCATTTGAATAATTTTAATACCATTCTGAATCAATTGGTCTTGGTGGAGATTAAATTTGATGATGAGATCAATGCTCTAATCCTTTTGGCCTCGCTACCAAATAGTTGGGAACTCATGAGGGTGGCCATTATCAATTCGATTGGGAATGCAAAATTGAAGTTTGTGATGTCAGAAACTCTATTTTGGCTAAAGAAGTCCATAGAAAGGATTCTAGTGAAGCTTCAATGCCGAACTCAGCCCTTAATGTTGAGAATAGGGGTAGGAAACCTGAAAGGTATTCCAACAAGGATAATGGAAAAAGGGGTAAGTTAAGGCATAGGGGAAGCAAGTCAAGGAACTGTAGGAATATGAAGTGTTGGAACTGTGAAAAGACTGGCCACTTAAAAAAGAATTGTAGGGCTTCAAAGAAGAATGAAGACAAGAACAATGATGTTGCAAACACTGCCACTGAAGAGGCATTAGGGCACCTTACTCTTGTCTGTTGACAATTCTCTTGATTCATAGGTGATAGATTCAAGAGCATCATTTCACACTACTGCAAATTGTGAAGTCTTGGAGAATTATGTTGCCAGAACTCATGGCAAGGTTTATCTTGCTGATGGTGAACATTTGGATATTGTTGGCATTAGAGATGTCAATTTAAAAATGGCTAATGGGTCTGTGTGGAAGATTCATAAGGTGAGACATGTACCCAAATTGATGTGCAACTTGATTTCGGTGGTCCAACTTGACGACAAAGGACATAATGTAATCTTCAATTGTGGAGGTTGGAAAGTCACAAAGGGAGCCATTGTTGTTGCTCAGGGACGTAAAGTTGGAACTCTCTATGTTAACTTTAGTTGCAAAGATACCATAGTAGTTGCTTACTCTGTTGCTAATACTGAGCTATGGCATCATTGACTTGGGCACATGAGTGAGAAGGGAATGAAGGTACTTCACTTTGAAGGAAAACTACCAGGATTAAAAACTGTTGATCATAGTTTGTGTGAAGGCTGCATCTTTGACAAACAAAAGAGAGTTAGTTTCTCAAAGATAGGTAGAGAGCCTAAGTCTATAAAGCTGGAGATAGTTCATATAGATGTGTAGGGACCTTTGATGGTTACTTCTCTCGGTGGTTCAAATTACTATGTGACATTTATTGATGACTCAAGCAGGAAGGTATGGGTTTACTTTCTGAAAAACATATTTGATGTCTTTGATGCTTTTAAGAGATGGAGAGCTATGGCAGAGAATGAGATAGATTTGAAGGTGAAGTGCTTGTAGTCTGATAATAGAGGAGAGTACATAGATGATGATTTCAAGCGGTACTATGCTAAGAATGGAATAAAGATGAACAAAACTATTCTAGGGAAATCACAACAAAATGGTGTAGCTGAGAGGATAAATAGAACTCTGAATAAGCGTGCTAGAAGTATGAGGTTGCATACGGGCTACCAAAGTCCTTTTGGGCTGAGGCAATTAACATGCAGCTTATCTGATCAACAGAGTTCATCCACACTATTGAAGTTCAAGCTACCAAAAGAAGTTTGGAGTGGTAAAAAGGTCAACATCTCTTATTTGAAAGTGTTTGGGTGTGTTTTCTATGTTCACATTGATTCTACTGGCAAAAGTAAACTTGATGCAAAATCTAAAAAATGCTTTTTGGTGGCTATGGTGGACATGAGTTTGGTTATTGTTTTTGGGATGACCAAAATCAAAAGATTATCAGGAGCAAGGATGTGTGATCTTCAATGAAAGTGTTCCGTATAAGGACAAAGACAACAATGACTCTAGAATTATAGGTTTTGAAGATAAAAAGTCTGAAGTAATTCCATTGAAGGATCTTCCTGAAGAGGAAGTGTAGAATTTAGAAGTTGAAGATCAAGAAAATATAGCTTCAGAAGGAAACTAGAGCATTCCTGCTACTACAGTTAGGAGATCTAGCAGGACAATCAGATCGCCATAAAGATACTCCCCTTCATTGCATTAAATTTTCCTGGCCAATAAAGGTGAGCCGGAGAGTTATAATGAAGCCATGCAGGCCAAAGATTCAGTCAAGTGGGAGTTAGCCATGAGGGATGAGATGGATTCTTTAATATCCAATCAAACATGGCAATTGGCAGAGTTACCAAAGGGTAAAATGGCTTTACACAACAAAAGAGTATACCAGATAAAAGATGAATATGATGGCAGCAAATGATACAAGCCAAGGCTGGTGGTAAAAGGCTTTCAACAGAAAGAGGGCATTCACTTCAATGAGATTTTTTCTCTAGTGGTGAAACTAACTACGATCAGAATGATATGTGTGCTAGTGGCAAACGAAGAATTGTTCTTAGAATAGGTGGATGTTAAGACAATGTTTCTCTATAGTGATTTGGAGGAGGAGATCTACATGAAACAGCCCTAAGGTTTCAAAGTATAGGGTAAGGAAAACATGGTGTGCAAACTTTAAAAGAGCTTGTATGGCCTTAAACAAGCTCCCAGGTAGTGGTACAAGAAGTTTGATGGCTTTATATGTAGCAATGGTTTCTTGAGGTGTCAGGCAGATCACTATTGTTATATGAAAAACTTTGGTGACTCTTGTATTATATTGTTGCTATACATTGATGACATGCTAATAGTAGGAGGATGCAAACAAGAGATTGACAAGCTGAAGAAGGAGTTGTCTAAGCAGTTTGCAATGAAAGATTTAGGTGCTACAAAACAAATCCTTGGGATGAGAATAACAAGGAACAGTAGTGATTTAAAAGTGTCATAGGAAGAATATGTTGAAAAATTCCTTAGCAGATTCAACATGAGTAATGCGAAGCCTGTGAATATTTCTTTGGCTAGTCACTTCAAGTTGTCAAAGGAGCAATCACCAACCACAAAATAGGAGCGAGATTACATGGCCAAGGTGCCTTATACTTTTACGATAGGCAGTCTCATGTATGCCATGGTTTGTACCAGACCGGACATTGCACATGTAGTGGGAGTTGTGACTAGGTACATGAACAATCCAGGCAAGCAGCATTGGGAGGCAATGAAATGGATTTTCATATATTTGAGAGGTACTACAGTTTTAGCTCTGTATTTCAAGAACTCAGACTTAGGATTACAAGGTTATGTAGCTGTTGATATGGTTGGAGACATTGATGGCAGAAAGAGTACTACCGGTTACGTTTATACTTTGGGTGGCACAACAGCTAGTTGGGTCTCGAAATTGCAAAAGATAGTTGCACTCTCTACGACTGAAGCAGAGTACGTCAATGACTGAAGCTAGTAAAAAGATAATTGGTTGCAGTCCTTTTTAGAAGAACTGGGTCACAAGCAAGAAAGGAGTGTGCTACATAGCGACAATTAAAGTGCCATACCATTGGCAAAAAATCCTATATTTCATGCTAGGATTAAGCATATATAGTTGCGTTATCACTTCATTAGATCGGCTTTGGAGGATGGAGTGTTAGTGCTTGAGAAGATTCTTAGGAGTCAAAATCTATCAAATATGTTTACCAAAACTATTCCGATTGAGAAACTAGAGTTGTGCGTAACTTTAGCTTGACTTCTCCTTGAGGTGCTGCGGTTGAACATATAGTGATTGATTAGTCTCTAAGTGGGAGATTGTTGTAGATGGAGACAAATCAAAACCTAGCAAAAGAAAAAAAAAGGGAGAAAAGGCAGTGCCCGGGCGCCGTAGTGCCAAGATTGGGCATTGCGGTGCGAGCTCAAAATTAAGACTGGTGCTACAGCACTAGATTCGGGCGGTGTAGTGCCAAGAATCTATTTTATACGACTTTTCAGGGCAAAAGTCATAGTTTTAAGCCAAAATTATGTGTGGCTGCTAGAGTTTCTTAATTGTAGTAATTTTTCCTCTCCTTCTTTGAGGTTATTTAAGTAGTGATAAGAAGGCTAGGGTTTATGGGCATATTCTGAGCATGAGAACTCTGTTTGGTGTGATAGAAGAGAGATTTAGGAAACACAATTTGAGAGTGTGTGATAGAAATTTCTCTTATAATCTATAATTATCTCCATCATTATAGTGGAATTTACAGCGGCAAAAATAGGATGTAGTCACAAATTTGATGTTTCTCTTTTACCTTTCTCTAATTCTTTTTTTTTTACAATCATTCGTTCTTGGTGTTCTTAGAATTAGGAGGTACCTAATTCCCAACAGTTAATTGCTTGTTCGACACCACCTTGTAGTTTGCTAGGACATTTTTGATAGGAGAGCAATCAGCCATAGACACCTAAGAGAACAATAGACAATCATATGCAAAGAAAAGATGGCTAATGCAGGGACCATTCTTGCTACAAGCGAAACCCATAAATGATCCAGCCTCTACACCTTCCTAATCATCGTCGATAAACCCTCTACACACAACAAAAAAAGGTAAGGAGACGAAAGACAACCTTGTTGAACCTCCCAAGTAGGGATCACAATAGCCTTAGGGACAACCATTAATCACTAAAGCAAAACTCAAAGTGGTGATGCATTCCATGACCAAATTGATCCAGGACTCCCCAAAACCCATTTTCCTCGTAACATTTTCCAAAATAGCCATTCCACATGATTGTAGTCTTTGCCCTTGTTTACGTTCAAAGACATCCATCCCCTATTCATTATTATTCTAGCATCTTAAAATATGATCAACTCAATGCCACGATGACATTGTCAAGAATCAGTCACTTATTAATAAAAGCGCTCTGTGACTCATTAATCATTTTAGGAAGTAAAGACAGCAATCGATTAGCAATGGTCTTCATCATAATTTTTTAAATCACATTACATGGGCTGGTTGACTGGAATTTTGTAATGTTCCTCGGAGTTTTCACTTTTGGAAACAATGCAACATGTGTTCTAAAATGGCTTCCATAGAAACTTCCCCTTGCAAAATTTAAAGGCAAAGACTCGTAACCGATCGACCAAAGTATCCCAAAATTTTTGGTAAAAGAGAGTATCGAGAAATATCAGGGACGGGAGCTTCTTTAGAAGGCCCAATATCAAACAAAGCTCGCTTAATTTCTATTGCATCAAACGTTCAACTTATAAAGTGGTTCATTGACTCATCAACCTAGCCTGCATATAAATCAGGTAGTTATATATAAAAGCTTGTTCTGTATTATTAGACGAAAAAACTATCAAAATATTGTTAAATAATCGGCACCACCTTAGCCTCTTCCACTTTCCATACACTTGTCTCATCTTCCAAAACTTTCAACTCATTCTTTGCTTTTCTCTGAAAGTGTTTCCTATGGAAAAAACTAATATTGCAATCCCCATCTTTAAGCCACTTAACCCTAACGCGTTGGCTCTAATATTGCTCTTCGACTATAAGTGCTCGATAAGGTTTCAGATCTAATGTACAATAGTAGAAGTCCAAGGAGTCGTGTACGATTCCTCAATCTCCTTATGCAGTCCTTTAATCTTCCATGGAATTTCGCCACACTTATCCAAACTCTGAAGAGCTCCAATGCACCTTTCCAACTTCTCCATAAACACCATTGTCGGCTCTCCCTCTCTACCAACTAACCATGCATCTAGAACTACCTTCACACATCCCTCATCTTGCACCCATAATGGTTCAAATCAGAAACCACGATCTTGATGCCTTTTCTTGTTTAACGCAAAGCATTTAGGTTCCATAATCTAGAGAGCCCTATGATCAAACTCAAAAAACTCCAAGTGATTGATATGTGAACTAGGAAACAAACCATTGAGCTCATCATTGACCAATGCCCTATCGAACTATTCTTAGATGTTCCCATCCTCTAGCCAATTATTATGCTTCGTAAACATCAACCCCACTAAGTCCTTATCCATTAATAAGGACTTATCCGTGCATCTCTAAATTTTTGAATACAAGCATCACTACGATCCTATCCTTCCTGCATTTTTGATGAAATTATAATTTTATTATAATCACCCAGACAAATCCAAGGAAGGGAACTAATTTTACCAAGGTGCCTCGATAATTCCCATGAGTGTCATCATCGAGACCAATTAGGAAATCCATAAAACCCAAAGAAATGCCAGGTTTTCATATCAATAGAAATAACTTTAACATCTATATGATAGCAAGAATAATTAAGAATTGTAATATCCTAATCATCTCGTTACCATAGAATTAGATCCCAATTCTACCAACCCTATCTACATGAAATCCCTACAAAAACCCTAAATTCTGCTTCAAACTTTTAACTCTAAAACCCTTTAACTTAATTTCCATAAGAAAGACTAAGTAAGGGTTGTAGCTATAAAGAAGCCTCCGTAGTTTTTTGAACGCTTAAGGACTACCCAACCATTGGGCATTCCAGCTTAGGCAACTCATGGTGATCTGTAGGGTTGTTAAACAAACTTCATTAATACAACAATATTAGTACAATCCTCCAATGCTACTGTAGACTTCTTGTTTCTATAATACACAGAAATGCAAATAATTAGCCTATGTTTACCCAAATCTTTTTGTTCTCCTTCGCATCTTGAGCTCTCCTTTCCTAACCTTTCTTCTTTGTCGTTGCATCCTAAGGAAAAAGAGCCAAACTCTCAGAATCATTCTCTGGCTAAGAAATTTCAGCGCAAGATGTAGAATTAGGAACTTGAATTGCTAGTCGTTGCATCAAATTAAAACTTCCATCATCTGGTGTCCTCCTACTACCATTGGCGCCATCAATAGACAACAATCCTTTTGTGTCAAGTTTGTATGAGAGGGTTTAACATTTGAACCCTCTTTTGAAGAAAGATTGGGGCTTGTCCTTGCAACGATAGCTTCATTATTTTATTACCGTCCCTCCTTCAAAACAACTTGTAGTTTGGGTAAGATCACTTAAAACAACCTGTTTCTCTGTCACCCCTTCTGTTGATTAAACATGGCCACATCACTTTCAATGTTCAGCTTGTCAGTCAAATGGGAATTAAAACTTTGGTAAGTTGGTGTGATAATGAGATCCTCCTAATTCAAAAATGTGTGCCCATGAAGAAATTGGTTACCACCCTTGATTTCCTCCTAAAATTTTGCTCTATTATCGACGTAATTCTTTCACCTTCCTTCGCTGTTGCCACTATTCTGGCCATTGTAGCGACCACCTTGCTACCTTCCTTTAGTCCCAAAAAAAGACTTCTAAGGACCTTTTGCTCTCATCTAGTCGCCATACATTCCACTATTCCATCATTAACTTCCTTTGGAGCAGTCAGATATTCTCTTAGAATTAACTTCCTTTGGAGCAGTCAGATATTCTCTTAGAATGTAATGATCGAGAAAATTTCATTAATAAAACCTAATATTTAATTAGGTTTAATTAATGAATTTACTCTTAAAAATGTAAATTTTTGTGAAAATTGTAATTTTTGTAAAAATTACGATAAAATATGAATGAGGGGTATTAATTGCAAATTTTATGTCAAATGTGATACAATGTTGGATATAGTAAAATACAGATTTTATGAATTTAATTACTTAAGAAATTTGTAAATAATATCTATAAAATAAATTTTATATCACAATTAATGGTAAAATTGTGATATAAAAGAATAGGTGATTAGAATGTAAATAGGACATAGAGGTTGTTCAAACCCTAACCTGGGGTAGAAAGGAGGCCAGAGCAGTATAAGTATACTGCTAAGTGAAAACACAGATACGAAAAAACTCATATTTGGTCTTCAAAAGTGAACGAAAAGTAAGTCAAATATTTTTATACAGTATAAGGATAGAAAGTACACTGATTTGACCACGACAGTGTAAGAAAAATACCATGTGATGAAAAATTACACAGTGTAAATGTTTGGGCCCCACAAAGTGGACACCTTTTAGCTTTTTATTGGGCCACCAAGCCATGAAAGGTGGCCCAATCATATGATGACACTTGGTAACCCAAAGGGTTACTTGATGAAGTAACCAAGTGGATGAGGAAGCATTTAATGCATGGTTATCACAAATTTTTTTCTTCTTCTTCTTCTCCAAGTCACGGCAACCATTGAAGGATCTTTCAAAAAAATTTCTCAAACCCAAAACTTTGCAAATATAACCCCAACTAAGTTCAAGAGGTGAGATTCAGGGAATCTTTACAAGATTTAAGGTAAAAACCTAAACTTTTTAAGGGTTTTCTTGAGAAAAAGGAAAGAAAGCTAATCTATGGTGTTTTTACAAGAAAATAGTGTTTAAGAAGGAGATCTAAAGGAATTTTGAAGGCTAGAAATCAAAATAGTGCTATTTTG
>CAMOHE010043180.1:0-27683 GCA_946598075.1 Artocarpus hirsutus
TATATAAAGCTATGCCAAGTGCACTATTATGTTAATGATGATTATGTTTACAATGTTTCATAAAGATTTTCATAAAATGTTTATGTTGTGAGATAGGAAAGTGTACTTACTAAGCTTTTGCTTACTTAGTTTATAATCATATTGCAGATAAAGGTAAGAGGACCATGGAATAGGTGGAGGGCGAGGACGGGCGTGTGGGCTATGAATGATGGAACGAAAACGAAAAAACGTCAAGAAAGAATAAGTTTTTTGAACTATGTTTTTATTTCTTTGAATGCTATAATTTTCGCACTATTAAGTAAAAAGACTTGTTTTACATTTATTTTGATTTTTCAAAAGTTCAGTCTACCAAACTGTTTAGAACAGATTTTAAAGTTTGTTTTGAAATTTTGTTTGAATTATGGTTTTGTTAATTTGGCATTGATAAACCATGAAAAAAAAAGATTTGAAATATTTGGAATATTAAAAAAGAAAAAAATTTGTATGCATGGATCATGGGATATGTTTATCAAATTGTGTCTAAATTTAAATGGTTTATTTTATCAATAATGATAACAAGGATGAAAGTAACGATTATTGTGACGTCCATAAGGAGGGCGTTACATACCTTGCTTCTTTTAGCTACTATTCTTTGGCCTTGTTACAACCTTTATTGAAGACTTTTGATTTTAGGTGGTGCCTTCAACATAGTAGAGATTTGTATCAAAGGACAAGCTTATGATGTTCAGTATCCTCATTAGAAATTAGGTGATGGTTTTTGTAAAGTTTACGAGTATTTACTTGCTCAAAGGATGAACAATAAAATAATCATTAACATTAGCTCTTTTACACATATACTAGTATGATTGCTGCAGGATGTATTTGCTTTAGAATGACTATAGATTTAACTCAATAATTGTTTGATTTCAAGGCTATAGGTTTTATTTTGTTGTTACACTAGAAGTTGAAAGGTTAGTGTTTCTATGTATTTTTCTTCTTTAGGTTTTGCTCATGGACCAGCAAAAGTTAAGAATGAGGGAGTTTGTTAAGTGTTGAACTTTACATAACTATCGTTCTTTCTTCTGTTTTCTTTATTAATTTTTTGGGTTTCTTGTGTTTTTTTTTTTGTGTTTCATGTTTTATAGGCATTTTGGTGGCAAAAGAATGTTTTTGAAGTAAAAAACCATGAATTTGGATGAGTTTTGAATGTCATAGCTTGCAACACAAAAGAAGTCAGGCCAAGATTCAACAACCGGGAGCCTTAGCACCACTGTCTAAGCGCCTTAGTTCCATAGGGTAGCAAGTTGGCGCCCTAGTTCTAGGCGAGTAGAAAGCCAAGCACCTGTGCCCTAGCGCCCTCTTTTTGTGCCCTTACACATCTTGATGAGTTTTTACCTGATTTTTTGTCCAAAAAGCCTTCAAACTTTCTTGTTTTCATCCCAACCTTTTAAACCTATAACTACATTACTTTGAAGCATAAGAACAACCTTTTCCATTAGTTTTCTTAGTTTAGAAGAGAAGAGATGATAGAAAAGCTTGGTGGATGGCTCAAGGAGAATCATTTACTTAAAAACTCTTCAATAGTATAATCATTCTTCTTCTTTTCCTTCTCCTTCTTCTATCTTTCTTTTCTTTGTTTATATTGTTAGTTTTGGTTTATTTTTTTAAGCATGATTTCAAATCCCTAGACATGGCTTGATAATTGATTTTTAGAATTGTTTTCAATTTTGTAATGGAGATTGTATATTTTCATCCATTATAATTGCTTATGATTTTTTTTGTTTTATTTGGGGTGCATGATTGAATAGGACTTGATAATTATCTATTGCTAGATTAGGAATCTTGATCCATAATTATTTTGTTTTTCAAATTATCAGTCGCAAAATGTGTCATTGATTATGAGCAAGTTTTCATAAGATTGCATGTGGAATACAACCTAAATTAAATGACTCGAGCTGGTGTGTTTGTTACTTAGATCGACCTATTTTTCTTATCTTAATGCTTCTGTTAGGTTAAATTTAGAGAGCTTATTCTACGTTTTTGAGGGAAAAAGATTTAATAAAAAGCTTTTTTTATTAGACAACACAGTAAGAAAAGATTAGGATAGTAGAACTTGTTATTATCTATGTTTGATAGTTTCAATAGAAAATATTGACCAAGCATTGTGATTAATCCTAAAATGTATGTCATTCCAATTGGATTCTCCAAGTACATAGGTGTAGCCTTTCACTCTTTGTTGTATGGAACTTGGATAAGTTTATGTAAATATGAAATTAGCAACAATCTCAAAAATGCAAAAAAATCTCATAGGTTTGCATTTTATGTCTCTTTCCACTAATGTTGACCAACACCAAACTAAGGATTCTTAGGACTTCAATAAGCTTATAATGAATGGATAAGGTAGGATAAAGGTAAGATTTGTAGTTTAAATAAAACCTAAGCATATTACCAATCAAGGACCTTTGTAGAGCTCTATTCAACTTCCTTTTATTAACCACTTTATTCCTTTCTTTATTCTCTCTCTCTCTCTCTCTCTCTCTTTTGCTATTACACTTGAAACTTATTTCTTTATTTCTTTGTATGAACTAACAGTGTAGCACCTTTTCTTTATTTTTTTTCTCTCAAATGTAAGGACATAAAACAAAAAGAAAACTTCCTAAAATCCACCCTACCTCCCATAACTTAGCATAGCTAAAAAATAATTCCTAAAAAGATATATATTTAGAATAAAGTAAGGAATGAGAATTATTTAAATGGCTAGGCTAAAAATGTGGCCAATAAAAAAAGGGCACATAAGGTTTAAAGGGGTATACTAGGGATGTAAATTTGTCAAGGTTGGCTCAAAAAAGCTCAAATGGTCCAAGGATTGCCTAAGTTTTTTCTTTTATAAGGTGAGGTCTAGGATTTCACCTCGAGAGTAAATCAAGCAAATTCTAAGACTTGGAAGATCAATGAAAATTACATATTCACAAAAACATTCACCAAGAATGCTCACAACGTAAAGATTAAGACATGGTGCTCAATACAGAACAATAACAATCAAAATAAAGTGAATTCAAGAACTAAGCACAAAACTAGACAACATTCATGCTTTTCCACAAATAATGCATCCAAGAGGAATTACAAAAGGAAGCACAAACACCTCCAATTATTCAAAACTTTTTAAACCTTTTTCTTTTTCTTTTTTAAAACGCAAAAACAAAATAAAAAATTTAATTATCCCTCTAAATTCAATATGCATAAAATCCTTAATTTATGAGAAAGCACAAGAAAAATTGGAAAAGTTTATGAAAAATTCTCTCATTGATACTTGATGGTGTTTAGGCATGGCAGCTTGTGTCCTTGAAGTCCATAAGGCACCTCTTCTTGTTCCAACTCCCCTTGTCTCCCTCGCTTGCACCTACAAAAGAAAGAGAGAAAAGTAAAGTTAAAAGTTCTTAAAAATTTAAACTTTATCAAAACTCAAATCAAACAAAGAAAAAGTTTTAAAAGGTTTGTGTTACCTTCCAAGAAGCGCTTGATTTAAAATTGTTGGCTTGACTTTTAAAGAAGCACTCGTTAAAGAACGGCTTCTGTCTATAGTAGGTGTCATACAATACTACAAATGTGTCTTGTGATATGAGGCCCTCAAGCTTAGCAAGATATGGAAGTATGTCGCATGTGTGTCCAACTTGAATTGAGTCCAATGAATAAGCTTGTTGAGCTTGTAGGAGTGATGCTAATGTCAGAAGAGGAGGTGTTGGCCATATAGAATCTTCATAGATGTGATTATTAAAGACTAGTGTTAATGCTCCAAGTTGAGGACAAAAGACTTCTTCTTGTGATTTTTCCTTAATAACCAAGTCTTTGATCTCTTCCTCACTTAAAGAATCTTCAAACTTTAGAGAATCTTCATCAAACATCTTCAAGTGCTCCTCATATTAGGTAGACTCCTCAAGGTGACAATCTTGCTTGCATTCAATTGGAACATCCATAGTAGGAGTAGATGCTACCAATTCTTTAATGTGTTTTCCCATTGCCTCTACCCTTTTCAAGGTTTCAAATGACTCCACTACCATTGCATTCAACCTTATCAATTTTTCATCCAATCTCTCCATATTTTGGTCATTTCTCCTCATATATTGACAAGTCTCCTCCATAAAGTCAGCCAATGCGACTTGAAGTTCAAAGATACACCTGTCTTTTGAGGTTGAGTGTCAAACCATAGCTCCAAATTATTGGAATTGTTCCAACACTAATGATCATAGTCCACCAAGTCTATCAACATACAATAGGCATCATCTATAGACAATTGGTAGAAACAGGTGGTATCATTTTCGCTTTCGATCCAATCTCTTATTGTGGCACATAACCCATTGAAAAAGCTTTGAAGTTGACACTCCCTTGAGAACTCATGGTAAAGAAATCAAACTAGCATCTCTTTATGTCTCCACCAAGCACTATGCATTGGTTCCAAATCATATTAGGAAAAACTCAAGAGAACTTGTTGATGTGATATCGTAAAGTACCTACTAAATGAACAAAACTAACAAAAATAAAACTAAAAGCAAAGGAAACTAGAAAATAAAAATAAAAATGAGGAAAATATCCAAATTACTCCTAGAGCTAATTGGTATTGATATTACCAAAAACTAAATAACATTCCCCAGCAATGATGCCAAAAACTTGTTTATGTGTGTGTTTTGCTTCTGCAAGTGTATGAGTTGTACAAGTAATAAAGTGTATGCAGTACGGATAGCATTTTCACAATAATTGTGTTCAATTATAGTCAAGTATAAAACTTAGATTAACTTTATAATTATTTAGACAACCAAAATTAAAATAAGATAAAAATACAATAAATGAAAATGAAGACCAAAAAATAAAATGAGAATGAAAAAGAAAACCTAGAGGAATGACTACACCTAACTATCCACTATGTCCATCCTATTTAGCAATTGTAAATTAGTTCCACTCAATTCATCAACCGAGGCACTAATTGTCACCTTATTACCTCTCCTGAGGGTCAAATGAGATAATATATATATGCACTTTCAGCAATATCCCTATCTACCCAAATATGTATACACTCTTTACTTCAAGCCTTACACACGATTGCCTAAAGTGTTATTAGTATTCTAAACTCACTAATACCAAGGTTTTGTCACTTCAATCTAACATGTGAAATCCTCTCTCCCAAGCTTCAATCCTACACGTCTAATTCAACTAATTTTGTGGCTAAGTAAATTAGAGGCTTTAAGCTTAGAGCACACAAATGAATTAAAATGAAATTTCATCAACAACAAACTAAATATTCAAAGCATGGTTTAGGCCAAGTTACATCAACCCTCTAGATAAAGGAGATCAATCCATAGCAATAATCATCAATAAAATGCAAAAGAGTTTACACTTAATAAAAACAACAAAATTAAAAGAGAATAAAGATTAGAATAAACTCTTATGGAGAAAACCCAAATCCCTTTTCCTCCTTTGTCTTCTTAAAGCTCTAAAAATATGGTCTCATCCTGAATTTGTTGAAGATAAATTGCCAATATTAAATCTAAATCTAAAAATAAAACTAAAAATCAAAATAAAAGTCAAAACTAACATTAATTTTATTTATTTACAAAAATATTGAAATCCTCTCAAGATAGAGACCAAAACTAGCCAAAATGACTATGCTTTTCTCTCTAAAACTCTCTCCCTATCCTTCTTAAGAAAGCCCTATCATTTTCCTTTTATAGGTCTCCTTTTTGAGATTTGTGTTGTATAGAATCAGGTATTCATCATGTTTTGGCATTGCAGCAGAAGATTTCCCATTGCAACCCAAAACACAAAGCTGGGAAGTGTGTGAGTCAGCTTTTGGCGTTGTAGTGAACAATTTTGATGCTTCAGTGCCAAACCACTTAGGCCTATAGCGGAACATTTTTGGCTGCAGTGCCAAAACACTTCTACCTTCAGCGGAGAATTTTTGGGCTACAATGCCCATCCTTTGCCTGCCCTTTTCGCACATATTAGCTCTTTTTTGTTGTCTTTTCACTTCCAATGGCTTTCTACTCTCAAGTTCACCTATACAAATGAGTAGAAATAAAATGTTTAGAGGGAAAACGAAAGAAAAATGTATCCAAATGCATTCTAAGATTAATTAAAGTAAACAAATAAAACTAGAAGTAGGAAAATAAAATAAAATCAAATAAAAATAATAAGATTAAATAAGATAGCTAAAAATAACTAAAAATACAATAAAATCTCAACGATCAAGCACTTCAAGTATATAAAAGAGGTAAAATAACTCTATTTTCATAGAGTTATTAATGGTGGAGAATGATCCTTTCACCAATTTCACTTTCATTGTTTGTCAATCTTTTATTTCTTTCATTTTCTTTAATTTAGTTATTTAGTTGAAAATCAAAAACCCTCCTAATTTTGTGCTTAGTTTCATTGTGTTTTAGGTTTTTACGTTGATAACTAAATAACTAGAACTAATCCTCTACGGAAATGATCCTTACTCACAACTATACTCAATAACAACCATATTCTTGGTGAGGTTTAATTTGGTACTCCCTTAGAGCTTATCACAAATAGACCTTAAATTTTTCATTGCTTCACAAGTTGGATCTTAAATATTTTAAATTTTAGAATTTTAGACCCTATGTGATGTACATTAATTGACGTTAGTAATTGATTCAATTGTATTGTCAAGGATTGTATATTTAGGGTCCTAAACGTCAAAAATGAAAGTTTAGAATGCGATATTTAAAAGATAATATGTTTAAGGTGCATGCATATAATTTACCCCATTTTTATGCTATATTTGGTAGGAGGGATAGAGAAAGTGAAGGAAACATAAAATATCATGACGAAGGAAATAAAATGGTTGAGGACAAATGTTTTCTTAATATTGTTTTGGATGTTTAATAGAAAAGAAATAAAAAATGATAAAGATAATGTCTAATCTAGTTAAAGTTATAATTATATTCTTATACAAATTAAAAAGAAAAAGATGAGAGATTAAGATTAAAACTAAACTAATTGTTGAACCCCTTTCACGCTCATGTCACGTCGAGGTACTGTAGAAGAAAAAACTGCAAAATCCGATCCAAAGATGAGTGATTAAGAATAAATTGGTTTTATTTTTTTTAAACTTTGGGGGAGGAAGATTCAAATCCTACACCTTTAGATAGAGTCAATTGTAGATTTACTACTAAGCTATTCCTACTACTACATTAAAATAAATATTTTTACATGCCACTTGTTTGTTAAACTTTTCTCTCTTAAAAATTAAAAACTATGTAAGCCCTATAGATCATAATTACTGCTCCACTAAACAATGCAAGATCCTCCGCCTCCTCCCCCCACCCCACCCAAAAAAAAAAAAATAGAAAATCTACTTTAATTTTTTCTCTCTCTCTTGCTCCAAAATCTATACATTTTTTTTTCCTTTTCAAATATGTCCCACTTATTAAGGCACATAAATGTACATATTAAAGCAAAATAAATATTTTATTGAAATGTGTATTTCAATCTATTTACTTTTTGTTTATCTTTAAATCAAAGTTTTAATTGTCCTTTTTTTGCTTAATAAGTTTACTCAATTATGCAACTAGTAATTTTTTTTTCTCTTTTTTAAATCTTGCTCTTACAAATATATATATTTTTTGATTGCCCATCAAATATTAACTGTGTTTGTTTTACTGGTTCAGTTCAGTTCTGCTTAATTCGAATGACCATTACAGTTTGAATTGGTGTTTGCTAAATCATTTAATTAGAATTAAACTAAAAATTTAAACTGGTTTGAACTGCCCAACTTAGAATTTAAGCCCTCCCTCCATTTTAACATTTCAAACCAAGATTGAACAACGATTTCACTCGCATATATTTGTATTCATAATTTATCACTATTATTTCATATTATTTTTTAATTAAATATCTTCTTTTTTCATATTTCATGTTTATTATTTGATTAAATAATTTTTTCTTACCCCAAACTAGAGTTATCAATATTCATTCAAATAGCAATTCAAATTAGATATTTTATTCAAATTAACACTTTAACTGCACATCCAAACGCCAGTTCGGATTACTGTTTAAACTACATAATTACGATTTTTCTACTTAAACTAAAAAAGTTTAAATTAACACAATTCGAACCAGTAAAACAAACAGAGGAATTATTTTTCTCAAATGTGTTTCTACATAAGTTTTTCAAATTCCTTTCAAATGTTGTTTTCTCATTTACCCCTAAATTCCACAACACTTGAGCTAAGCCAAAGCATGAGCTCGCATATTATGTTACACTTTTGAGTTGCTTCGAGAGTAATCTTCCAAATAACTCATATTCATATGGCTCATTATCACATTTTAAGAGGCTTTTATTTTGAGCTATGTCTAGGTAAACTATTTTCTATTTAAAACCTATATTAATCTCAATTTATTTTGAGAGTTAATTCCTCTTATTAGTTTTTTCATGCTTAGTTGTAGGCAGTTATAGCTAGGAGCCCATGTACTATATATATTTTACTTGATGTAAGGAAGCATATGCAGTGAAAACAAACAAAATATTGAGTGAATTATGGTCTTTAGGTCTTGTATAGACTAGTCAAACTATTCCTAAGGGTATATTTGTTTCATGCATTTTTTGTACTCAATGACTCAAATTTGGGTTCGAGTATAAAAAATTCTTCAGATATACATTTATTTCCCCCAAAATCTAAATCATTTGAGTATCAAGAATTTTAAGTTTTTAGAGTTTTCATCCCCTTAAACTTTTGATACTCAGATATCTTTGCTACAGTAAAAACTAAAATTCTCTCTCCTATATTTAAGGAAAAAAATCATAACTTCTTTATTTGATGTCCAATTGAGATGATTTTTTCTTCATTGTGTTCCTAATGAAGAGAGAAATAAATCAAGATTTATATTGCATACTTTTTGAGATCATTAACATTAAGATTTTATTAGATTTATTAATAAATCAAAAACTACCTTCAGCACCTCTTCAAACACAAATTCCAATTTTATTCTATAATCAGATTAAAACTTAAATGCACATCCAAACGTCAATTCAAATAACAAATTACTAACTCAAATCTTAATTCAAATCACACTAACTCAAATTATTAATTCGAATCTATTTACCAAACGGACCCTAAATTTTTTTAACAAAATTTTGAATCTGGTTACTATGACTAGAGGTAAGATCCATCTTGCTTCTGCTCTTATTTGAAATTTTAAAATTTCTAACATATTACCCTCTCTTAGACTACATACGTATTTCCAATTATTAGACATGTGCAAAAGCTTAGCAATATCTCCCCTTCATTGACAAGTGATGGGCCTAAGTTAATAGCTTAGACTACTCTTAGCATGTTTATTTAAGCAATCTGAACTTGAAGTCCACAAGCCTTTTGCTAAGTTAATAGCCCATTTGAAAAAACAGTTGGAACCAATAGTTTTGGTTTAAGAATTGTAACATGTAAGAGTTTTATACTTTAACAACTTTTTACTTTATACAATAACAAATAAGAACTTTACACTATTTAGAGTTGTAACTAATAATTCTAACCGTTCTTCAAAACGGACTATAAGTCTATTGCCCACACAACAATATATTTAGCCAACATAGAAAAGAAAGTAACATTCAACATCTCGTTGCTATAGGAACCTGAGCCGGCCCATTATCCCAAAAGCATCTAATAGTTCCCCCAACACACAACCAACATTCTCCAAAGATTTGATATGTGGATTGGGTGCGGCCTTAATAATCCGAGAAGACCATATACCCCAAGCAAATCACACACAAAATTTCAAGATTAAGGATGATAAATCAGGAAAAAGAAATATTAAGCTTTTGAGAAAATTTTAAATCTTTGTTTATAAAAATTTAACGGGATGAATATGCATGTGTGAAGAACATGCTTTCAACTAGTATGACAAAAATCGCTAAGTGTACCCAACTTTCATAACAATAAAAACTCCTCGTTAGAAGGCTCAAAAGCTGAACTCTTTTAGTTGTTGCCTAATTAGATGATGGCGTGGTAGGATGAGATTTAGCAATGACATATTTTGATTTTTTTATCAACGACATATTTCAAAAACTGTCGTCTTCGATATTAAAGTAAATGTGCCGAAAATTAGCCCATGTTGATTATTGTGGATTTTAGGGACGGAATTTTGTTTTATTTATTTATTTATTTATCTTATTTTAGAATATTTAGAATAAAATTATGAGATTAAATCCAAGAGTATTATTATAATTGAGGATTGTTGTTGGAGCCTGATTTGGTTAAACCCACATCAAAAAGCGAAGCCCGAATAAAGAGAACGCACTATGTGTTTCAAACAAATTAAGCCCATCATGAGTGTTCGTTTTAGCTCATCAGCAGTGTATGAATTGGTTTGTTAAAAGGATTCGACGTGTTTGATCTAGATTGTTCAACGTCATTTGGTTCGATGGGAAGGTTTTGTGTGATTAGCTCAATATGGAGATGGTCATAGATAGTTAAAGACAAATATTACAATTCTTTGCTCAATTGGATCAACACATCAGTGGGCTCAAAAATGTCAGTTACAAATCCACTAACTTAAGTAGTAGATCGTAGGAGCATGGCCCAAACCTCAAGCCCAATGAGGAGTTGACACCCACTACTACAAGCACCACTAAAGTTTACTATTCCCATCAATTAAAGCCCACAATCTTAGAGGAACCTTTATAAATAGGAGGCAGGGATACCATTTGAAGATCATCAACATTCCCATTCATCAACCTGATATACTACCGCAAACCCACTTTATTTTTCTCAAAGAAAACCTTTTGCTCTCATTACTTTATTAACTTTCATTCAAAATTCTAGTACTTGCACCAGATTTACTTGATAATGGAGGAAAACAGTGAACGTAGCTCTATTTAAAGAGTGAACCACTCTAAAATTCACTTTTAGCATCTTTATTTTGACAACATTTGTTTTCTAATTTCATTTTTTTATTTGTTTTCGTTATTATCAATATTCCAACCTTGTTTGTGGAGTTTTCTAGGACCTAATAATGTTGGTTTGAGGGGCCTATCATTCTTAGTTAATTTGTAAATCCAATTTTAACCCATTTTAATTTAAATATGGATCCAACGTCAGTAGTTTGGCGTCCACCATGGGGCTCTCTAATCATCAACTCGAGGATTCTTAGGAACTTCTACAACTATCAATGGCATACGACATGAGCGACCATGACGTTTATGACGAGCAAAACAAGAACACATCTACTACAACGATTGGTAAAGACAAATAGCTGAATGTGCTCATAGAAGAAGTCAAGATGCTATTACCCTGCTACAAGAACAAGCCGCTTGTTCCTAGGAGCAACATAGTTGCCTCGAAAAGCTAAGCAAGGAGAACAGGTCGCTTAGGAACCAAGTTAACTCTCAAAGCTCTCAGGTCGCAACATACTCATACTATTACTACCAGTCCCAGACTCCACAACCAATGAGACAATAGCCGGCATTTAGCCCCATAAACAGGATGCAACCCTTATACACCATGTATGGGAGACCACCAGCAACAGCAACTATGACTACAACGACCTTAGCGACCACAACTACGCTAACAAGCATAGAAGGATGGGCAACTAGAACCATTGTATTACCAAAAATAAGAGTCGAGCAAACAACACAACAGCCAGAAGTTATTCTAGTTTTGACCCCATTGACAGTTGAAGCAATCCAACAAATGATGCGTGATGCTCGAACAGAACACCTGACTGGTTGAGGAGAAGATCGACCAATAGGTCACGAAGGCAACAAGGAGAACCCCCATGCTTGATGACATCTCCAAAAACATCAGCACAACCCCATTCACCAAGAGAATTACCATGGCTTTCCTACCAAAGTATGGTAACCTTATGTTTGCTTGATTTGGCAGGACAGTAGAACCAAAGGATCATTTCCTCTAGTATAAAAATGTTGCAAGCACCAATAACATCTTTGATTGTATTCTTGATGAGATGATGTACAAATTATTTACGTATTGTTTAAAGGGACCAATGTTATGATGGTTCAGTAATTTCAAGCCAAAGTCGATCGACAACTTCAAAAAGCTAGTTGATTCGTTTGTCAAGGCTTACTATATGCATGTCAAGATGGACAAGATGACAACAGACCTTTAGGCAGTGGTTCAAGGCCAAGGTGAGTCCCTGTGAGCCTGCATCAAAAGGTTTAGCAAGGCAATATCGAAGATCTCGGACTTAGAAGATGGCACGGCTAGAGAAACACTCAAGAAGGGCTCCTGCACAAATCCCAGTTCAAGGACAGTATCTGCTTGGACTCCCACAAACAATCTAGAAGGCACTCAACCACATAAAAAAATGAATTAACTTGGAGGAAGAGAACGAGCGATACAAACAGGAGCTTGCCAGAGCTAGATTTCCAAACAAAAAAATGAAAAAGAGCACCATAGAGAGTAAGGCTAGTATGAAGGGACCGAACCAGAACTCCACAATAGACTAAGTAGAGAAGGAAAGATGAATGGAGGCCCTAGGGCAAAAACAAGTAGCCTCTATCATCGTCGAGTTATGTGCTAAATATTTCCTAAGCTAATTGCTCAACTCGAAGATAAGGATTACTTTCATTGGCTAGGTAAAATGGCCCTAAACCAATCTAGAGATAAAATAAAATATTTGTGTGTTTCACCAAGACACAGGACAACTGACGGTAGATTGCAAGGCTTTGTAAACAGAGATGATAGAGCTGTTGAAGAAAGGATACCTTAGGCAAGACCTGTCAGAGAAAGGACGATGGACGTATGGATGCGACAGCAAATAAAGCAGTCAGAGGAATGATTGAGCCCAAGAAAAGACATCATCACTACCACCAGTAAGGAAGATAATTAGAGTCAGTGAAGGAGGCTCGATGCATAATCGGGATACCATAAATTAAGTAAAGGCTCACCAAAGGAAGGCAAGGTAACCAACAACTAGCACGACAAACAACAAGGATTTTGGAGACTATTCAATTTTGTTTCATGACATCAAGGTGTTGGAGCTCGATAGGTTGCACAACAGCATGCTTGTTATCAAACTCAACATCACCAATTATGAGATCCGCCGTATAATCATTAATAATGGAAGCATAGTAGACATACCTTCGACACTAAAGGAAATATAGATCAATGACAAGGAGATTAAGCGGAGAAACACCACCCTTGTTGGTTTTAATGGCAAGGCAACCATGGCTATTGGAAGAATTAAACTAACCATTTTTGTCTTAAGTGAGAACAAGAAGACAAATTTCCTCATTATGGACTGTATGCCTAGCTACAACACAACCCTTGGAATACCATGGATTCATTCAATGTAGGCAGTCTCATCAATAATCACTAGAGAATTAGTTTCTCAATGAAACGGGGGATTAGAGAAATAAAAGGAAGCCAATAAGCTATAAGGAGTTGCTACCTCATAGCGTTGGACTAGAAAAACAAAGCGACATTATAGTAATTATAGTCAAGCACATTGAACAAGATGAGGAAACAATAGCGGGGGAGTTAATACTCGAGAAGCTTTATGAGGTGTAGATTAATCATTAGAATAAGCATGGAACAATGAACATTGGCTCGCAGCTCAAACCAAAGGTAAAGTCAACTATAGTCGAAGTTTTGAAGGCTAACAAAGATTGCTTCTCATGGTCTTGCATAGATATGCCTAGAATCATCTTGAGTGTCATCACTCATCAACTAAATGTTGATCCCAACCATCAATCAGTAAGATAGAAGCAAAGGAGGCTTAGGATTGAATGAAACTGTATTGTTAAAGAGGAGGTTAGACGCTTTCTCGAAGTAGGATTTATATGACTAGTGTAGTACCTGATTCGCTCGCTAACTTAGTGATCGGGCAAAAGAACAATGGAAGTGGAGAATGTGCATCGATTTCATCGACTTAAATAAAGGATGTCCAAAGAATAGCTATCCATTGCCATGTATTAAACACCTCATTGACACAATTACAGGTCATGAAATCTTAAGCTTCCTAGATGTGTTCTCTAGATATTGCAAATCTTCCTCCATCTTAAAGACCAAGAGAAAAATGTATTTATCTCCGAGCAAGGCATCTTTTGCTTCATGGTAATGCCTTTTGTCTCAAGAATACATGAGTTACTTATTAGAGACTAGTCAATATAATATTTGAGGAACAAATCAGAAAAATCATGGACATCGACGATGTGCTAGTGAAGTCACTCAAAGCTCAACATTATATCTAGCAGCTGCAAGAATGCTTTAAAGTCTTGACGGAGTACAATATGGAGTACAATATGGAGCTCAATATGGAGAAATGCACTATTGGTGTCACCAGCAGGATGTTCCTCAGATATTTGGTGACAAAGCATGGGATCAAAGCAAACTCAGATCAGATCAAAGCAATCTAACTCATGTCTCCCACAAAGCAAATGAGGCATCCAAAGCCTTACTAGATGAGTAGCCGCACTTAGTAGGTTCATAGCCTGATCCTTAGACAAGTTTCGTCCTTTCTTCCAGCTGCTAAAAAGAATAGGAAGTTCAAGTCGAGCAAACAGTGTGAGCAGGCCTTCCAAGATCTAAAAAGATAGCTAAGCTCCTCCCATCTTTTTGAAACTAGTTTCAAGAGAATCCTTGTATCTATATTTGGCAGTCTCAAAAACCATTGTAAGCTTGGTGCTTGTCAAAGAAGAAGATTCAATTCAAAAGCCAATGCTTTTCACTAGTCACGCACTGCTCGATGCAGAGACAAGATATGCAGTAATCAAGAAGCATGCCTTTGTGCTCATTACATCCATTGGAACACTACATATGTACTTCCAAGGCCACACCATCATCATGCTTTTGTCATATCTGATAAGATCCATTCTACACAAGCCAGATATTTCAAGAAGATTGACAAAGTGGGCAGTCAAGCTGACTGAGTTTGACATCAATTACAGCCACAAGCTATACTCAAGGCTTAAGTACTTGTAGATTTTGTAGCTGAACTGACATACGAGCCCAAGAAAGAGGAGTCAAAAGTATGGACCATACAGGTTGACGAATCGAGCAATAAGAAGGGCTTAGGAGTCGAAATCCTACAGTATCACCAATATGTGAGGAATTCGAGCAATCCTTAAGGTTAGGCTTCAAGGATGTGCTCGAGCAGATCGATGAGAAGAGAAAGAATGCTCTATATTATCTTGGTCGTTACCAATAGGTAGCTACAAGATACTATAACTCCAAGGTTAGGATAAGGAGATTTGCTGAGGAAGAGCTCGTTTTGTGGAAGGTGTTTCAAAACACAAGAGAAGCAAATGTTGGGAAGCTTATAGCAAACTAAAAAGGCCGATATAGGATTAGAAGAGTTGTTCGAGACGGTGTTTATAAGCTCAAAAAGCTTGACGAAACTATAATCACCAATAGCTAGAATGGCACCACCTCCAGAAGTACTATATGTAATTTTTATTTTTATAAAGATTGAAGAAGTTTTTTTTTTAATGTTCTCGTTAGTTTTATATCATCCCATTCGATTCAATTAATGGTAGGTTGTTATTTGACATAATCCCTGAGTGTCGATTGAATGAAGGAATAGCAATAGTTGTTACGTACTACGCTTGTAAAGTGAACTACATAGGATTTGATCCTTGCCCATGGGTATGTAGGCAGATCATGTTCTATACATGAGTTCAACCACTTTATAAAAAAACAACCATTTTTGCTCAACATGTCGCGATTACAAAAATTTTCATCAATATTGGATTCAATCTACCCACCTAATGTTCAATTCGACTTCACCATCTTCACGACTTCTTATTTCAATGGCATTAGGTTCAATCTACTCACTCAATGTTCAGTTCGACTTCATCGGCTTGACAGCTTATTACTTCACCTGCATTGGGTTTGATCTTCTTGTGTAATGTTCAATTCAACTTCACTATGGTGGTTTGATTATGCCATCTTTATGGGTCTATCATCATTTGAATTTGGTTCAATTCATTCACCCAATGTTTTGCTCGATCACACTGTCTTCATGACCTTTTATTGCGTAAATACAAACATTGTTCAACTAATTTTCCTAATGTCGGTTTGGTCACCGTGGCTTACTATTTTAGAAATATTAAGATCAATGTCTTCATGATATATGACAAATCTACTCAAACAATTATGATTGCATCCAAAGTTCTATTATTTTTTATTGTGAAATGAAATAAATTTTTGGCCCCAGGGAGGGGGGGGTTGGGGGGGTGTGGAAGAAGTAAACGAGACATCACATTTGCATCGAAATTGAGAATATTACAATCAAAAGAAACATTGTTTGAATTATGAAAGTAGTTCGTTGCACTCAAATGAACTATGCAATCATGAAATACAAGCAAAACGAAGAAAATCATTCTTTTGGCTCAAGAGGATTTGATGAGCCCCCATCGACTAGGGGTTGTCTCGATGTAGAATTGTCTTTCCTAGTAGCCTCTTTTAGAGCCACTTCTTCTATTGCAGTTTCCTCAGAACCATTTCCTCTTCACTCTTGTCATCATCATCAATTGAAGCAAGCGCTTTCTCAATGTCAGCAATCTTGGCATTGATGTCAACTCCTTCGAATACGTCAGCCTTGAACTTTTTGTACAGTTTAAGCTAGGCCTTGAGAGTAGAGGTTCCTTGATCTCCTTATCCTTAACATTGTTCGCCTCGATTACTTCGTTTAGTTTAAGCTTGAGGGTGCTAATGGGGCTACTTAATTTGAGGACCTTTTGATTCGCGCTATTAAGAGAGGCAGTTAAGAACCAAATATCCTCCTCAGCTTTTGCTCAAGCTTCTACTTTGGCTTTCTTTTCCTCGATAGCCTTGGTCAATTTCAAGTCTTTATTGACTCCTTTCGACCTTTGACTCTGCTTTAACTCTAAGGGAGTTCAGCACTTGTAGACCTTGCGATTAAAAACTTGTAAATATTTGAGCTAAAAAGGTACAGACTCGAGGAGAGTTCATAAAGTACCTAGGAAAATAAAGCAACTGCTTCACTGTGAAGGGAGGAGACACTTTTGTTTGCAAGCTTCGATGCATCCGCAAGGAAATTAAAGCTTTTCTTAACTCTCGCAACAATCTTAAAATCTTTCATCATGCTTGTCTCGATGTTAGCATTAAGAGTAAAAGGTGGGATCATTTCTTCCACCTCAATTTGATCAGCCATTGTCTCTTTATTCCTTTTCATTTTCTTCAAGGGTAGAGATTGGATTTCAAACTCATGCTCTAATGAAAGTGGCTTATTGATAGTGATCTCATTTTGCTTTTAAAAGCTCTTAGTAGGCTCCTTGCTTGCTATGTTTTCTTTTCTTTTTATGTCCTCTGTAGCCTTTTTCTTCGCTAGTTTCTATGTAGCAAACTCGTCCGCCGATGATAAGTTGGCAACCTTCATATTGCTTAGTGTGAGCTCCACGAGTAGAGCATCCTCATTAGATAATAGGGTGATATACTTCGAGGGACCGCACAACCATTGAAGTGCACTGTAGCAAATAAAAGTCCAATTAACTTGTTTAGGGAATTGTTTAGGGAATGCATCTCTAAATCCACGAAGCCCCTAATCGCCCTAATTAAGAAATGTCTATAAACGTCTGTGCTTAATTGTAGTGATTTTGTCAAATCTATCCCAAAATCTCTCTCTAACTGGCGACAGATGATTCAAGTCATGATTTGCAAAACACACAAAATGTGTAAGGATTAGTCGAGACGACTGCATTGAACGAAAATTTTTTATTGGACTAACCTATATATCAAAATTTAAATGAAAAACGGATTCAGTCAAGATGGACTAGGTCTTTGTTTATTGACATAAAGAAGTATTTTTCATCCCAATGTTTTTCTACATTGATGAAGTCAACAATAATTTGCTTCGTCTTCCTATAGATGAAGTGGAATAAAACCATGTTTTTATTGTTTGGCTTCATGTTGTAATAGGTTAGAAAATCTATGATTGAGAACTCCATATATGCATTTTCCATAAACAAAATGAGCACTAGGAGCAATTGCAATCTATTTGGCATCAATTGGGTTACTGATATCTAGAAATGATCGAGCACTTCGAGCACACACTTGAGGATTGGAAGGCTAAGACCTAGCTCGAAGAACTTTGTTACATGCAGATCCAATCATTATTCTATATGACCACTTGTTCTTTAGGATAAGGAATTCGGATTTCAACTAATGCTGGGATCTCGTACCTTGCCTGGATCATTGATAAGTCATCACTTGTAAGAATCAATTTAGAGTTTTTCTTAAAAAAAAGGGACCTTTTTCGTCATCAATTTGAAAATATGAGTCAGTTTGACGTATTCGATTCAACCTGTTCTGCTAGCTGGTTTTCTCCTATCCATCATTGGATTGCTTGATTTATCCGTAGTGATCTCTGCTTTCCTACTACTCCTAGTTTCACCGATCTAAGAGTTCCACTCAAGCCTAGATTAATGTAGTATTCATTAACCTCTCGATCGTTATTACTGTCCCATCCGTTTCCATTGTCACTCAGATGACGAATACGATGAATGACTTACATTGGGTTTTTCGACATGTTTGTGACAAACAAAAATCCTAAAAGTAATCTAAGGCCAAGTAGATTGAAAAGTGGAGGAAATTATGATTCAAAGAACTTCAAAGAACCTTTCAAAAGTTCAGAATACCAAACTACCAAACACCCTAGGAGTCATAGGAGTCATAGATTTTCTTGGAAAATGACTAACAATTGTACCAAAGTGCAAAAAATATAAGGAAAAACAAATTTATGAAGTTCAAATCGCACGAAAAAGGAAGAAAATGAGAGAATCTTGCCTAGAAAAGTTGAGGAACTCGGAGAAAACTCTAGAAAATCTTTGAGGAACTTCTAAGGAAAGGAAAGATGAAAGAAAAAAGAAAAGAGGCGGCTCTTTTATATTGTCAAAAACTAAGATTGAACGGCCAAGATTCAAAGTCCGTGAAATGATCTAATGGTCGAGATTAGGCATCTTTTCGAATTTCCACTTGAAACCAAGGCCTTGTCTCATCAGTCTATAGGTGATGTCAGCTGCAAGGATGTTTTGAAATGCTTTAGTGAAATTATGCCACATGCCTAAGATGCTGACACTCATGTCTTTTCAAGAAGATGTCATGATGGTAGAATGGGGGCGATATATAGTACATGAGAAGTAATGATCAATCGAAAAGATTACTTGATCGATGTGTTACATTGCACTCTTGTAGTTGATCTTATCAACTAAGGAGTAGGGACTAATAGTAGGAGTATGATTTGGTCAAGCCTAAATCAAAGAGTGAAGGCATAATAAAGGTAACCTTTTACGCGTTTCAAGCGAATCGAGCCCATCGAAAGTGTTCATTTGAGCTTATTAGCAACATATGAATTGGTTTGTTTAAAAGATTTGACATGGTTGATCTAGATTGTTCAACATTGTTTGGTCTGAAGGGAATGTTTTATTTGATCAGCTCGATATGGGGATGGTCATATATAGATAAAGCAGAATGTTACAACTCATTGCTTGATTGGATTGACAAATCAGATTTGGGCTTGAAAGTATTAGTTACATGTCCACTAACTTACGTAGCAGATCATGGGAGCATGGCCCGAAACTTGAGCCCAATAAGGAGTTGATACGTGTCCCACTACTACAAACATCACTGAAGTCCATTCTTCCCACCAGTTGAAGCTTACGATCTCATAGGAGTCTATATAAATATGAGACAGGAATAGCGTTTGAAGATCATCAAGATTCCCGTTCATCTACTCCATATATTGCTGCAAACTAATTCTATTTCTCTCAAAGAAAACCTTTTACTCTCTTTACTTTATTCACTTTCACTTAGAATTCTTGTATCTATACTAGATTTACTTGATAGTGGAGAAAAACAGTATGCATTACTTTATTTGAAAAGTGAATTTGTGGGTCATATCTTTATTTTTACAGCATTTATTTTTCTAATTTCTTTTTTTAATTTGTTTTTCCATTATTAGCATTTTAACCTTGTTTGTGGAGTTTGTTAGGATTAATAATGGTGGTTTAAGAGCCTAATCATTCTCAATTAATTTGTAAATCCAGTTTTAACCTATTTTTATTTAATCATAGATCCAATATCTACAATTATTGTGTTTTTTTTTACTATTTAAATATGTCATTTTTAATAAGAGAAGATGATTATTACATAATTTGTAAAATAAAGAAATTGAGGAAAAAAAAAAGAAATAAAAGAGGAAATTATATAAATATTCCATGTGTTTTAGTAAAATCTTAGTTGTTTTGAAAAAGAAAAATTGTACTCGTATGTTTTACAAATTATACATGGAAAAGATCTCATGTTGTTAGAAAAGATCAGATTATGGGGTGAATTTACACATATACCTTTCTTTAATAAAACGGTGTATTTTCTGCTTGATCCTGCTTTTATACTCCAACAACAACAGAAAATTGTATGCAAATTGCCTTTAATTGGCTACCAATGAGGCTGGAGTAAAAGAGAACGAGTTTTCGTTTGACTCTCACTCTTGATGCTTCGTTTGACACGATTCGGCTACCCCATTTAAGCATGGGGTTAAAGACAATACGGTGGACAATGACAGCGTATGACATGCCTCGTGTATATGGATTTACATGCGTCACCACTACACAAGTAGATTTAATACTTGTTTGGATGCAATTTCCATTTTTGTTTGAGTATAGATGCTGGTTCAAATGTAAAAACACACCATTTTATTTAAGAAGGTTACATGTATAAATTTAACCCTTATCTTTTTTATTTATTATTTATTATTATTAGTATTATTATTATTATTTTAAGTTTTCCAGCCGTAGATGATGTTTTTGACATGATTTATAAACAAAAAGATAAATTTTGTCTTTTTCAAAGTCAGGGCCATTAAAAAATATGCAAATATGGGGGGTGGACAAAAAAATCGACAATCCGACAAATCTGATTTAATCCACCCAATAAAATTTGAGATAATTCGAATCCGATCTAAATTCCAAAGTGCAGACAACCAATTAATAATTAATTGGATTAGATGACAATGTCTTAAATTGGCGCTTGTGTGGATCAATTATAGATTGAGCATGTTAGGTAAATAAGATCCACACTTTCTATATGCCAGAGAGGGTGTTTGAGCGAATGGTTCAAACCAATGGTTTGAAACATTTGTACTTTAATTTATTTTACTTTATACCATAAACAGTTTAAATTAATGAGTTCAAATCATTGTTCCGAATGCCCTATAATTTTATAACCTCTGGCATTTAGGTCCCCATTCAAAAAAATTGAACACTCATGTTCCTAAACTTTAAAAGATTTTTAAATCTCCTAGTAGCTTGTAATCAATATGATAATTAAAATATCGGTATACCAAAATAAGCTTAAGAATTCACTCATTTCGATATTTTGTTCCAAGGTTTTTGGAACCAAAAACACTAAGTTTTAGAGATGCAAAAACAGGCCGGACCGGCCTAACCCATTCTCACTAGACCCACACGAGCCGTGGGCCAAGCTCACCAACCCACACGAGTCGTGGGCCAAACTGGCCCAAATAAGAATTACCTTAGCTCGACCCAACCCACACTACGAGCCAATTTTATGTAAGCTAGGCTAGACCATGCCATTGGCCTTAAATAGGCTAGCCCATTTGAGTCCATCTACGAATTAAGATGGATAGGCCAATCTTGGCCCCTTAAGTTTTTAGATAAGCTAACCCATCTAAGCATGTAATTTTTAATTTTTTTATTTTTTATTTTTAAATTTTTAATCAAGTTAACAAATATAAAAATTTAAGTAGTCAATGAAAATATAAGAAGGAATATTTTATTTACGATTGCCTCATTAAAAATTTTTCTAAAGAAAACCCAATGAGATAACTTATAAAAAAAAAAGTACAACCAAGAGAATTATATATAAAATATTTACAAAATTACTAAAAAAAAAATTGCTATGATGTGATGTGTGAAACCTTCTGTTGAAGAAAGCCATACTTAACTATGTTCACCCGTAAATAAACATGAAAAATTACATATAGATAAATATATATATATATATAAATGAAATTGGGCCACAATGGTCCCCATATAGGCCTTACACGGGTTGGGATAAACCGGCCTCTTATGGGCCTAAACTTGCCGTCCCAGCCCATGATTTTTCATGGCCGTATCAGACTGGCCCATGAGCCAATATATATTGACCCAACCCAACCCAACCCAACCCACCAATATTTATAGGTCGAACCATTCTTTAAACAATGGCAGGCCGTGCCAACCCAGCCAATAATTGTATCAATACAAGCCCGAGCCGGCCACGGACCCCAACCCATTGTTGCATCTTTATCTAATTTATACTATTAATAATACTATTAATAATGGTAAACGTAGTAACAAGCAAACCGCTAGAATTATGGATGCATGAGATTAATAAATTATGACAATAATTTATTGAGTCTCAAGAGGTAAAACTTAATAATACAACACGAGGAATGACAAAAACTAACCACCTAAAGAAAGAGAGACAGCTATTCCTCGTATTATTTGGTTGGCCCCCCAGATTGTCGCAGCCCAAGCTCAACAAATTCAGTAAAATACGACATACAAAAAAGTCCCGACCACATTTCTAAATGTAAATTTAGAAATATTCTTCAAACAGAGTCCAAACACATTTCTGAGATCTAGCAATGGTAAACTACTTTAGACCAGCGGATACACCAAAGAAGAGCAAAGAAAAAAATGTAGCGTATTTTCGATTTAACCATTAAGATATATATATATATATATATATCTTCACATTCTTATATACATATATGTATATATATATATATATATATATATATCTCCACATTCTAAGAAAGAATTGGGAAAACACCTGCTAAACAACAGTAACTAAGCAAGAACCCTACCGAGTGCCACCCAGGACGGAATCTGTTTAGCTGGTTCCAGCTGGTTTAGCTGTGGCCTTCTTGACAGCTTCAGCATACGTCCTATGTTGGTAAGTGAGTGTCGACTCAAGCAAGTCCCAAAGAGAAGTCTTGGGGTTCCAGGCTGTCACACATAAGTTAGTCAGATTATCTCACATTGCTAGATTCTAAAATCTAGATCAAAGAAAAACGAGCTATGCTAACTGCAAGGGATAATTTATGTCTCAATTCCAGGGGAAAAAAATCATCAAGGGCCCCACTGTTGGCCCCATCCTGATCATCAATAAAAAATGGACACCCATGATTATCCTTGAGAACAACTCCAGTAAATTAACGGCACGAAAAAAAGATTTATACCAAGCTGCCTGTTGATGATGGTCATGTCGGGGATTCTCTTATCACTGTCGTCATAACCCACACCGTAGAATTCTTTGGAGCTCACATCAACAGTAGGAACCTCAAGTGCAGGCTCACCGCTTACCTTCGAGTAAACCTGCAGTTTACAAAAGAATATATTGTTAATCAACAGGCAGCTCGTAAGACACAAGATAGCACAGCGAATATATTGTCAATGAAAAAACAAATGCTGTCACACAAGATAACACAGCTTGTAAGACAGCACTTAGGTAATCCAGGATGATGTTTTGACCTCAGTCATCATCTCTGCGAGCTGCCTGACTGTAACTTCATTGTTAGGGTTGCCCACATTGAAAATTTGTCCATTGGCCCTAACAGGATTTTCCTGAGAAAAGTTTCCAATTATTCAGTCAGAAAATCTACATGTATAACATTAGTTCAGAAGTACTTGAAAGCATTAAAAAATTAAACTCACAATCATTAAAAGAACAGCTTCAATTGCGTCCTTGATGTAAATAAAAGTTCTCTGGGATTCACCACCATCCACGAGCTTGAGTGGCTCATGGCGTAAGAGATTCTGCAACAAAAAGAAGAAAGGGCTTGTTTACAACAAAAAATACAGGAGATATTCAACCAAAACGATCCAAGCTACAAATCAAAACACATACATTACTAAAGCATGCAAGAACCCTCGGAACACCTTCACTAGGACCATCAATTCCCGGGATGAAGTCCATCCTAGGTCCAATCCAATTGAATGGTCTCACAATGGTGAACTCGAGTCCATTTTCCACACCCTCGGCTGCAAACATCAGGAAAGTTGAGTTAACAGCCACACACTACAAACCAAAACTTAAGAGAAGACACATAAGAAAAATAGTAAACCAACCATAAATCAGCCTCTCAATCAATTGCTTTGCACAAGCATAAGACCATCTCTGCTTCTCAATCGGGCCAAAAATACAGGGGGAGGCATCTTCCTTGAGAACATAATACTCAAGTTCCTGTAAGAAAACAATCAGTTATCTCCAAGATTAGTTTATTTAAGAAGGGGAAAAAAAAAACAGAACAGTGTCCAGTAATTTAAATTATAAGTGCATGTACTTCTAGAAGATCAACAAATAAGTTGATTAATAACATAACCTACAAAATTGCAAATCAAGCATTAACAGGAGTATTTCCCTAGAGCTAGAACAGAACAATGCTAAGCAGTTAAACGAGGCATTAAACTATGCAATGCGACCAGCAACTCTGATAACCTAAACAGTTAAACCATGCAATTGCGGGTAATGCAGATATTAAACGAGAAAGCTAAATAATTCACAAACGAACCTCATACAATCTAAATTTAAATAACTTGATAAAAGACCAAGAAAAGCCGTCTAAATAACCCATATGAAGATAAATGCACAAGTAACCTTGCATCATTTTCGATTAACAATTAGCATACTAAGGAAAGTGCACGTATATACCCCTCAATACTTGAGGAGATCTACTTGCAGATTTAACAGAATGCATTGTTGACATATCCATAAATACCAAAGTATTAATCGTATGCACTAAACCAAAAGTCGATTCACCAAAAGCAACGAGAAAAAAATATAGCTGGCACAAGAAAAGCATAGACAAAAGAAAGAGAAAGCAAGGAACCGATTCAATCCCCATGTTTCTACTTAAATTTAAATGTTTATTTATTTATTTTTGTTGGAATAGAATATTTGTACCGAAAGCAACGCACAAAGAGTTTATCACCAACAATGGCTTGAAAAGTACTATATATCCCAAAAGGCAATTTGTACGGACGTTTCTTTGACCCGAAGATTACAGAAAAGATGCCACCGACACACATAATAGATCCCTAAACGTTTAATTATAGAGTCAAAACATTCAAATTGACTACTTAATCACAAAACAATTGCCAAGAAAAGCACAGATCTGAATTCTGTCAAAGAAATGGCCAACAAGTACAATTCCGACAAAGTGAAAAGAAAAAAGGACAAAAAAAAAGCAATTAGATAAAGAGAGAGCAAACCTTACGAAGAGGGCTATCCTTAGGAAGAAAGCTTCCAATCGTTTTCCCGTACACTTCACAAGTAGAGAAGTGAATGAGCCTCTTATTGTTTTCAGAGCAGTACTTCACCTATAATTTGGAAAACGAAAAACAAAACATCAAAATCACACACATAAACGTCAATCAAAATCAACCGAATTTTCCACCACAACGAACCGAATCAATAACAGAAACACAACTGAAAAACGAATCAAATCGCTAATGCTACGTACCACAGGAAGCGCGTCGATGAAGTTGCTATAAATCGTGTCTAGTGGACGCGTATTGTAGTCCGCGGGAGTACAGATCGCCGCGAGATTGATAGTCTGCGAACAAAGAAAACGCGTCAGAAAAGAAAGAAATCACCAAAACAAGAAAGGAACCGAGAATCGGCCAAAGAAAGGCCCTAGATTTCAAGAATGGTGAACCAGATCTGCCATCTTGATGAGTCCTTCGAGGCGAGAATCGTGCTTGATGTTGATTCGGTGGAACTGGATGCGATCAGACCAGGGGAGTGAGTCAGGCTCGAGAAGGTGCTTGATCTTGTCGTTGTAGACGTCTAGGGCAAGGACCTTGTGAGGCGTCTCGGACATGATTTTCTCGCAAAGGTGCGAGCCAATGAAGCCTCCGGCTCCGATCATGCATATTGTCAATGGCTTTATCGGATTCCCGTCTAGATCTACTCTCGCCGACGACACCATTGTTTCTCTCTCTTCGTCTCTTTCTCTCTCTAATCTCTATGCTAAATTGTTTCTGGTTCCTTGGTTCTGGAAACAGTATGGAGTATGGAAGATACTACCGTGCGCTTTGGGGTGAACGTAGCGCGAGATTTTTGGGTTTGGGAGAGGGAAATGAAGGGTCAGTATTTATTAAATGCAAGGAAGGAGAAAAGGGGGGGAGCGGAGGGAGAACGCCAAAGAGACAGAGAGGATGTGATCCCGTCCTCACTGGGTGGCCCACATTTCCTTAGGAGGTGCGCTTGGCCTACTCGAGGATGTAACAAATTTTTAGCTACTCGCTCCCTCGACAATCCACGTGTAAAAATACACACATGTTTTCACAATTTCGTGTAAATTTTTGAGAAATTTTTATAAACGCTGGTTGGAAAGCTAAAAATAAAAAAAATAAAAAACATTTTTTGGGAGGAAAGACACGTTTTAGGCAGTTAAGAGAAAAAAAAGTTTCAAACTACAAAGAAAAAAACATTTTGCAAAAAGAAACAACAAAACAGTTCGTGTTTTGAGCATATTGAGAGCACCACGCAGCACTCTATGAAAAGAGTGATAAGTGGCCAGTTCCTTATAGGAGCTATGTTTGCCAAGCTTTATCTACGTATGTAAAGGATATTTTCCTTAATTGGTTATTAGCTAACAACTAACCAATCCTACAATAGCACTCAATGGGTGAAAATCACTAGGATATAAAACGATGGTTGTACACTCAACAAGAACATATCAGTATACTCGCAAAATGAGTTCCTGCTAGCTAAGATTATGGACCAAAGATACGATAGTTGACTTAGCCGTATATGAGATATTAGGTGGCTAAGTGCAATCAAGAATGGCCTGGCATGTTAAATGGATTGGGCGTATTGCCTATAGTGATCCGTATACCCATGGATGCCGATGTTGACCATTGTAGCGATTTATTTTCTTACGTTTCATAGATCCATGTATTTTTGCTATGTTTGTTTTACATGCATTTTACTAAATATTATTGTTTCATATGATATTTGCAACTTTATTAATTATGACTATTTACTTTATTTTAGTTATAATGGCCTATAATCCACTTATTATATCATTGATCAAAAACACTTTGATCAGCGATAATTTCGTCAATAGGAAATGTGCACTCTTGATTGTGCTTACTGTTGAGAAACATGTTTTCATGTTGCATGGAGGATGTCCACCAAATCTAGGATCTAGAGCTTGCCAAAGTGAAATAGACCGTAACACCCCGAAGTTAATTAAATGATATTAGAATGATAAATGGTAGATTAGTGTGCCTTAATGAGCATTTTAAATTTAATTTGAATGTTTTGTGGAAATTTAGTAACCTTGCATAAGTTTACTTTTTAATGATTATTAGTTACCCTAAATTGTTTTCAAATGTTAATTTAAATTTTTACAAAGCAATTTGATTTGAAAAATGGTGTGCTGTTGTACATAGTTCTGTGCAACCACTTTCTCTATTTTCCTCTATTTATTTCATTTTCTCTCTCTTTCCTCCCATTTCTCTCGCTCACCCCTCTCTCGTCACTCTCTTTCTCTTCCTCTCGGTTCACTCACTCTCTCTCTCTCAATCTCTCAAAATTTTTGAAACAAATTTCGTTTTCAAGTTTCGGGCTAGGAGATCGAAGGCTCGGGAGCAAGATTCAACAACAAAAACAATGTTTTCAAGCTTTGATTCGAGGTTA